>DWTO01000420.1:0-21560 GCA_018244755.1 Jemadia pseudognetus | reverse complement strand
TTATTTACCGTTCGGTGCACTCTTTGTAGACTCTTGAAATCAAAGCAAGTTGCATAATTCTTTGTAGCGAATGGGTCTTTGATTCAAAAAAGAACTTAGCTAAAGCGATTTATCCGAAATTCCATTTGAATTTGGCAAGCGACTGCAAGTACAATTTGGTTTTTGATTAATTATTATTGTTGCGTTTCACGATCACACCACGACATGGTTTAGTGGTGGGTTTTGTTAATAATTACCGTAAAGGAATTAAAAAAGGCAAATATTGTCAGGGATTTTGAACATATTAAAGATGTATTCGACATTAAGCTGTGGTAGATCGCCATTCACGAGAACATCATTGAGGACAATCGTGTTTCTCTGTAAGCTTGCATTTTGCTTGACAAACCGTAACATTGGAGAAGACCTGCATATCTTCAAATTCTCCATAATGTTCTACCAAGAGTGTGAAGTCTGCAAATCGTCACTTGGCCAGTACAGCAAAATACGGCCTTGCATTACTCATGACCAGAAATTCATATCCATCATTGAGACAATAACAGGTGAGGCGATACTAAATTATAGTATGTGGATTCATGTTGATAACAGTCCCACTCATGTTTTACTGTTGCCCGTTAGAATTAACTAATAGTCTTATTAAGATGTAATACTAACCGAACTTGCATTAAAAGCTTTATTTTTATATCTATTGGCGATATGAATGTTTATTGGCTTGTCTGCCAATCTTTTCACACAATCTAAAATATATTTTGTTCGATCTATGTACGCCTGTAAGTGATGTTCGATGTATCGGACGTTTTTAATATTTAATGTAACTTATCTCTATGTGCATCAACCTCGAGCTGTTTACGGATTACCGTTACGTACAACAGCCATGTTTACGTCTTGTATTGATAGGTTTTACGATTGCCGTTTCCACGATCCTTGCTTAATGCGTGGCAGTAAAAGGGGAAATCGGACAAGTTGAAATTCCCAATCGGCATGTCAGGTCACTGCGGGTCGATCGTTTCGTACCGATGAATGTAACTAGTTAATGTTTGCGTAGATTTATGGTTATATTTTGTATGTAACGGTGGACGTTTTTGAATGATTGTGATGTTCAAATTCACTTGTGTAAACTTAATAATAAAGTCTGTAATATAACAACGAATTCTAATTCCTAATATCACCTTAGAGTTTCTATTTGTGTCCGATGTACCACAACAGACTTACCTCCGATTATGGGTGTTAAGCTGGTGGAACGTGGTGTATACTATGTTCCTCTGCCCATCCTTAATTGATCATGTAAACTACTTTTGTTGTACATTAAACTACTATATTTTCTGCCTAACAGAACTTTTGAAAGTAGAACGAGTCCTACCTACAAAGGTAACTTTTTATCACGTTTTGATATTGCTTTGTCTGCAATCAATATACAACCTAAACTATATAAAAAAAATTGTATGTACTTTTAGAAGTTTTTCTATGTAAATCGAACATAAATATTTTGTAACACTTGTTTTAAAAGCGTTCCATTATTTTATACAGATGTATAATATCCGAATTTCAGAACGAAAGCACGCCAGAAACATATCTAGTACTTGCGCAAACAATAATGCCCATTGTTCCCTTACCCGCGTCCCCAAACCCTAGCTATGCTCCGAAGTCTGGATATCAGCGATCGTCTGGACCGGACGCTCTATCGACGGCGTATATCCCCACCGGAACACCAACCTTATCTATGGTTCGTAGGGATTAAACAATTGATATAAAAAGTATATCTAATGTAGATATGTATATAGTGTTTATTTATAAGGCTTTGTTTAGATACGAGTATATACACATGAATCTCCCTATATACGTGTATGTTAAAACGTAGCTTTCTCTTACGCGAAGGCTTTTAAAGTGCTAAAATGTGTTTTATATACCTATGACAATTTTCATATCGTCACCGATATGTGGCTAGTAGTCGTATAAGTGAAAACGAAATTGGCCCTCAGCTAAGTGAAACGGTACCTCAAAGTATGTCCGCTACGAGAGAGGGCGACTAGGTGCACCGTTTAATATGAAATATTCCGGATAATAAATTAACTGACTGCTATGTTGGTGTAGTGCCTGTGAGCGCGTCTGCCAATCCAGTAGTTCTGGGTTCAAATTCGGGGTCGTGTACAATTGAATTTTTCTACTTAGGATTTTAGTTACAATTTCTAATAGTGGCTAAGAGTCTGGATTTGTGCGCCGTGTATGGCAATGGGCTCCCACCCTATTCCTTGGCAGGACGTAAACAACTTGTGAAACGTGGGAACGTACCACACTACTTTGCCTACCTCTTCGAGGATTACATACGTGATGTTACTTTTTTCTTTAATAAATATACTGGTTTAAAAAACTTATTTTTGTAGGTAGAGTAATCGACAACTTCAATAACGTAACTAGTTTGTGGTAAAAATTGCTTTTAAACAGCATGCAACCTCCAATTCTATAAATTGAACGCATATTTCTTATAATCAATACATTTTAAAGTTAACATTTTTGCCTGCCTAACAATCAACTACGTAACACAAAACGTTCTCTGGTTACATACAAAAGAAATAAACAGACAATACAAGTTAAACACGTAAATTTGGTTACCCTAGTCGCAAACTCGTGTCCGAAAGCGAATCTGTTTTCAACAATCGTCAAAGTTGTGGCTTTGTTTGTAAACTCAAAGTTTCTTTCTCGTGTTCCCTAGTTGTTACATGTATGTATGTATGTATGTATGTATCCACGTGTTGTTTGATTGTCCCATTACATTTGTGATATAACACATTTAAATATATGATTGTTCAATGGAACAATTTTATAAAATACTAAAGATATTTTCTTTGCTAAGTTAACGTTTAATTTCTATAATAGGCAATGGGAATAAATAATAATTATTAATTTCATTTAAAGTTAAAATGTGCTACAACTATATGCATTTAATGATATATTTGACTATTTTATTTTGAAAGACGTTGTTTAATTTCCTTGTCCAGTTATTATCATTATCATCATTAATAATAGTTAAATTATTGTTTCAGTGTTTGACAAGGGTCACAATGAGAGGGTTGGACCACAGACTGCTAAGCTGACAAACCACTAAGAAGAATGTGAGCAGAAAAGTGTAGTACACTCCCTCGTTTTACCAGTTATGTTTACATCCTACTATGGAAACTAAGTATGAAATTACAATTCACTAAGTATGAAAGGTAAAGTAAAGTAACTTCACGCCTGTAATCCCCGAAGAGGTAGGCAGAGGAATGCAGAACCACTCCCACAATTCACTGAGTATGAAAGGTACAATTCAAATATTATATTTCGTCTTATAACTGATTCCGTAGTGCCGGGCCAGTAGTCACGTGGAGTGACGCATTCCATTTGCTTACTCCTCAGGGAGAGGGGCAAGGTACCGCATAACTTGGTCGTGATAAAGAAGCGTACACACTGACTGGAGAATTTAATTTATAATTAAATCCGTCATCATCCGCGGCCGTACTTCTAATAATTGACATGTAATTCATTGGTTTTTAAGGGAGTTAATTAAAATAGGAAAATAAAGATTTGAAGAAGAATTAACAAAACTGATAGGTAAGTCGACCCAACATCGAGTCCAAAACTTCATTTGTTACAAATATTTCAAGGATCTATGATAAATAATTAAATGCTGACATTTGATGTAATATTATCATCACAAACATCATCAACCCTTTTATCTTTAAATATTAGTCATGAATCTTCTGTAAGAATGAGAACATTATGGAAAAGTCTGCAGTGTGTAGATTTCCTAATGATATTCTCATGGAACATTCTAGTATTGCCTCGTTGGTCGCAAGCGCGACTGCCGATCAAGAGGTCCTGGGTTCAAATCCCGGCTCGAGGTCTATTGGATTTCTCAACTAGAATTTCTACTTAAAATTTCTAGCAGTGTTTTGGAGTTTGGATTTGTGCCCGGTGTATGGCATTAAGCTTACCTATTCCATTTTGGGACGTATCGTAGCTGGTGAAACGTGGGAGTGCACTACACTTCACTGCCTACCTCTTCGGGGATTACAGGCGTAATATTACGTATGTTGCGTACTCTAGTCATTGTCGAATGCTTATTTCTGTGTGCAGGGGGCTTAACACGGCGGTACTAAAATATCGCCTGCTTACACACAATGCCACAAATCTCGGGCGCAACACAAATCACCCAGTATTACGCGGCTGATTTACATATCACATGAACGCTCAGAAAGCATACGCAACCAAATGTATTTGAAACACGACAGCACTTTATGAGGCAAAATTTACAGCGTCATAGATACCAGTACAGGTAGGTAGGTTACTGTTGTCGTAAAATCGGCTGTTTAAAACATTTTATACGGCGTACATTGCAAATTGACATGTCATCACAGGTCTAACCAAAGCGAAAGACAGTTGAAACAGTTGTTGATTAAAGTTTATTCGCGTTCGAACTACCGGAGTAACAGAGGGCCAGCGTTTTACGTAAGTTTAAAGAGATGTATTCTCACTTAAGAACACAATTCGCTTGTATGTAGGTATATAATATACAATTAATTACTTTAATTTTAAACTATATAATTTTTTGTATTACATATTATAATAACAAACTTTACATTTCACTAAGACCAGAACTGCGAAGGCTGCTACACTGTATCATTTAACTCAGTGTAACGCTACACTGAAATAAATTATAGTGAAACACAAGCTAAAGTTATATCGTGGGCTTCCGTGCAAGGCATCCATAAAATGACATGACCAAATTTATTTGCTAAATTAAGTGCCGCTATAATTCGATACATGCGAAGTCGAAATGTCGGGATCTTAAATTGGCGTTATTTTTCAATTTAAATGTATAACATTGGCCAGACCTTGCGCGGAAATGTTTTGTAAATTGTACCTTGTGTAAGTTCTACTGTTGTGTAAAGACAGCTGCAGTGATGGTCCTTGTAAAGAAGGACAATCTAAAATGACATTCCTTATAGTGTTTTCGGATTTTGATAGAGGCAGCCCAGTCTATTTTACTCCCGTTGTTGCGTAAAAAACGGTCAAACCAATAGAAATATTTTTCACATTTACAATAAATTATCAATTTATTGTAACTGTGAAACGTAACTGGTGAATTGTGGGAGTGTCCTACACTCCTCTGCCTACCTCTTCGGGGATAACAGGCGTGATGTTACGTTATTAATTTCACCCGAAACAAATGGATCTTCAACGTATGAACAACAATTATATTTAAATATGTTATTAAGGCGAAGAAGATCGCGAGAGAATCTATATGTTTAAGAATTGTTCGTTAAATCCTTAAGATGGTTTTTACCGAGCTGTGTTTGGGCAGTGTGGTGAAAGCCTTAACCCACATCTTCATATCACGGGATGCCTTCAACAGTGAAATGACAAAAGGTATGTTGATCATACCTATCATATGGTGATAATATCATGCCTGTATTTCCTCGAATGGTTAGGCAGACCAATGCAGTACACTGCCATGTTTCACCAGACCTATGAGAAACAATTGTCTCCTTTAAACCGTAGTATGCTAACAAAAAAATACTAGTATAGAACGATAATACCGTCTCATATGTTATTTCATAGAAGCGAAACGAATAGGTACATCGAGCACAGGAAAAGATGGCGGCTCTCGATCTGAAACAGCACGGCATCCATAACTACAAATTGCGTCGTCAGATATTCAACAAATAACAAATGCAAGAAAATATATCGCCATGTGTGTGTGCCACCCAAGGGCACTATATCGAAATCACGCACACATCCATAAGGAAAATAAGATTGTTTCGTACGTGTACCGCGTTGGTTGTCTGTGTGCGTGATCTAAGCCTTTCGCTGCGCGTGTGTGAGTGTGATTTCTTTACGGCTGATCTGAATTTTTGTCTGTACTTGTGTACTTAGGCGCACACATAGGTATTTGTTAAGGGGGTGACAGCCCGTTAGAAATATAACATCCGATGAGACGGTTGCTGAGAAATATTATTTGAAATGAAGAGTTATATTAATATGTTGATATTACGTCATTTTATTGATAGATACAATGTTTTGTTGTTAGTGATACCAAGGATTCGGATTTCATATTTCATTAGCTGTTGCAGGAGTGTAAAAAAAGAAGATTTTTAGATCACTCTTACACGCATGAAGATACAGAGTATTCTGTTCAAAATGAAAAGTGTGTTGTTATGCACAATTCGACACACGAGTCCTGAGGCTATATAGTTCCTAAGTCAACGAAATATCAAAATTCGGAATTAATTTGCTCATAAGGTTGTATACACTAGAATCAGCACGTAAATTGGAAATATATGATATTTGAATTATTGGTTTCGGCTTCAGTTTCCCGGAAGCATCCCCTTAACTCCGCGCTTCTCTGTGTGAGTAAAGGTAACTCGTACAGCATTAGTGTGACTTCTATTCAATCTTCTTACGTTCCATTTCGCAGGGACATTTGATTCCGTCCCGCTCCCACACCCCCACCCCGCGTACACCCGTTCCTTTCTATTCCTAACGGGCTTAGAACCGTGATATATTGTATTGAATGGATTTTTCGTTCCTCCAAATGGAATTTCTTGGGACCGTACCTGACATGGAGGATGTGAGATCAGACCACAATTTCCGCATCCCGTTTGTCGCGAAATGTTAAATTCGTGTAAATTCAATGATGTTATGTTATGTTGCTCCCATCAGCGAGATTGGATATATTGGAGCGCCAGAGGAGATCGACTGATCGCATGTTATGTGTGGATTTGGTTAACAAATATTTACGAGAGCAAATAGTATTGGTGACAGAGATAATTCGGAACTTCTACTGATTGTAATTTTAATTGTACTTGTTATTCTTTGGACATATTTAAATTATAGTTTATTCAGTGGATATGGACATTTCTCACGTTTAAACATGTGTTCACCTCGCCGAGCCAAGCTTACAGGGCGCTATTTTCCCTATCTATTCTCGTACTTTTTGTTTCGCTTGGGTCGCACGGGCAATCCTGTCTCTCATTGGGTAGATGTACGAATACAAAGCAAGGATATTCAATGAGCTTTGTTAGCTGACCACCCTTGCCCGGAAGTCGTGAAAAATAGAAGACCAGAGCGTAGGGTAATATAACAAATTTTCTAGTAGCGTGATTTGAACTTGAAATTCGATGAAACGTGACGGTAACTTGGGGAAGTAGTAAGATATAGATTTCTTTGTTCAAGAGTCATCTACATTAATACCAGTATTCCACAAGTTCATAGCGATAATTTGAATTTAATAATGTTTATATTATTCATTAGACTATATAATTTAGTAATTGTAAATTATATCTGTTATACATTTCCAGTTTTATTGATTCTATTGCGTTGCGTTAGGCGTTGCATGCCATAATGCGCGTCATACATATGTATGTATGGTATGCCTGTTATATTTGAAGAAATAAACACTTTTAAATGAAATAAAATTTGCAGGGCTATCATTAGATGACACTTGTTGAACTTCGTCAGTGGCCTTACTGAGAGCTTATTCATATCTGATAACTGGTATTTCCATCAATTCGCAGATGAGCAGCGTCGGCAGAATATGGTCCAGAGCTGACGTAATTACCACAATTGAGCTAATGTCTCAACCAAAGCCAACGGACGTAAAAGCATTAGTACTCTATAATGCGGGGGAACTTAACATCAACTTCAAATAACAATTGAGTATAATCCTGCCTGTATATAAATATCACGGTAATATTCTCGAATATTCTAACACACTTCAGTCTGGCGACGACGGTACACGGTAAAGTGGAGAAATAGCACGCTGATCGTACAGAGGACTAAATAATTCTTGGAGGATCATGTGTCGAGCATGTGTCGTTCTAATGCATAAATAAAGAATATACCACAAACTAACCAGCATGCGACATCGACAGCCGGAGTCGCGCGTCACGTTATAAAGTCTCCTTTACTTCATTACCGTGACGCTCGCACATTCGCGTCACGTACCCAAACACGCAGCACAATCATACGTGATCACTAAACGCTGAACATCAAAAAAATAAATTCAAAAAGAGACGCGTGTACGACGAAACATTCGCATACCCTTCGGGTATTCCAGAAAATTGGAGCCTCCGAAGAATGGGGAATATTTTGAATTTTTATTATGTACTATTTTCTATTCCGCTCCCAAGGTAACCCTTCCTGCTACAAAGGGGCCTCGCAGACCCGGAGACATTCTATAGGTGAGGGCGGGAGGCCCCCATTACCACCCTTTGCCCGTTTGGGGAATGATGCCTCCCTGTCCTATCTCGTTTCGTTGTGAAGGATTTACCAAGTAGCACGTGTAATATACATATGTAGAGAGCCTCCTTATTCTTGACATATATATTACTGAATAATTCGACATGGGTCGCTTTGGCTCCCTAATAAGGTCACTGTTTGGAAAGACACGCTTCCTAAGGATTATCTTGTGTCAACTTTAAAGGAGTGGTGTTCCTTTGTTGTATCAGAAATTATCTTTGTTAACATGTAATCCTTGGTTTTCGGTCGAATGAAAATGTAGGGACGTTAGGTCGTGTAAAGATAGAGAGAATGGTATTATAATAAGTTCACTTTGAACTACTGGTATGTCGTGTTTTGGATAATGATATGAACATAACATTTCTCGTCTCTTTGTTTCTCTATTAACGTACGTTTTATATTATAATATAGGTACACATAATACGGCGATTGAGAGATACGTTTCGTATTAAATATTTTCGAATGAGTTCTGAACGAATGTACCTACTATTTGTAATAATGCTTAAAACACCGCATTATTATCATGTTCAAGATTATTTAATATAACGAATTAATAAATCGCATACGAATAAATAGCATTAAGTGGGTTTTTAGCGAAGCATTAGCGTAGCGCGTGTTAAGCGGTTCGTAGTGTGTAGCGTGACACGCATTTTCTTACTACGTATTTAATTTAAACGTATACGCCGTAGTACGCTGAGTGCTTCGTAGCGTTGTACGCAGCGTATGACTGCTACACTGTGCCGTTTTTCATGACTGAGCATATTAATGAAATTCGAATATAAGCCTTATTGATTTGGAACATAATGATAACAATTGCTTGCGCAAAATGTGATTTACGATAATACGCCAGATACTGGCTGATGTAGGATTCAAGTCTCCGAAACCGGTGTGCATGTATGAAAAGAGGGATGAATGTAGAAGAAGCTTGGCAGGTCTGTAAGGATAGATATATTTGACACTTGGTGCTCTTTGCCTACCCCGAAAGGGACCTGGCATGAACATATATTTATGTGATTTACGCTGCCCACATATATGCTATTAAAATAAAATCAATTCAAACTAAAACAAAACAACGTGTGATAGATCTTTTTTAACTAAGTACAGTAATCAGGGTAATTAGCAAAGGCATAATTTTTGTACATACATCAGTAAACAAATATCCGTTATCCGATTCGTACTGGTGTCATGGAAAATAGAAGGAAGTTATTGGACTTGGCGACCGGTGCGGCTCGTCGCGGCCCTTATTGCCTGCATAACTCAATGCTCGTTTTATGCCCACGAAAAACGAAAGCTTAAATAAAAAAAATATATTTGTATATCGTGCCCTTCATTTCTCGGCTATAAATAGCGGGTCGTGTAATTGGTAGAGAAATTCACTGTATAATTTTATTATTACCTTTAATATTTAAGCCTTCTTCTTCTCTTGTGTTACACTATTAAGAGAGTGGTCGTAGTCTTGCTTCCAGGGTCAGTGGCTTGCTTAACAGTTCTCTGCCATTCGTCGCGTATTATTGTTTAATATTTAAGCCTACACCTATGTTAAAGTATTGTTATTGAAACATTCGGTTATTATATTCGCTGATACTTTAATACAAGCTGAAATGGCTTCGATATTTTTCGTTAATGTTAATAGTTCTTGATGTTTGCACGACTATCGTTTTACACGTAACAATTGAAAACGGAAAGTTTGTCAGCCATTACGCGGTCATTGTTCATATGGACATTCGTCTACCAAAGCAAAAACATTGTTTAATCGTAATTTTGAGATATCTATCTATCTAAAGATCGATAATTCTTAAGGATAATACCACGTGACATAGCCACGCAAATTCGATCTAAACTAAATATCTTATTCAGTATGAAATGTACAGTATTACAACGCAATAATACATGTTGCGTTGAATTAAAATACGGGGTTTTTAATCTCAAGGTTTTGGCTTCTTCTTGTGACTTTTAGTTGTATATATATACATGTATGACATTGCCTAATATTAATTGTTCTTGAACACAGGACAGTGACTATCCTTTATTAATTGTCAAAACTTACAAGTATAACATTTCATTAGCTTTTACTACGAATTTTATATTATCAGCATAATTCATTAGGTGTTTTAGATCCAAGGAATACATCAGTTATTTTAAAAACGGATGATCACATTTACAAACGCACTGATTATAAAGTACTGTAGTAGCGAAACTCATGATATTACAGCGTTGCCAAGTTTGCATTCGAAATGAGGCAGCTCGAAGACAACAAATCAACAAGTGACCCAATCTTAACGCCTCCTAATTCCCCATCCCCACTGGCTCATTACGGGGCCCATTAAGCCCCGACCTGCCCCAACGCGGCTCGCATTCCGAATTAAGAAGGAATGAGCGTCTTGTGTTTTAAGAAAATTGAGATTACTTGTCAAACATTGCCCCCGAGTATTGGTGATTGGTTTATGCAATTAAAGTAATCTTTAGAATGTCCTTTTACTAAATGTTAATAGTGAAACTTTTGTGATAGCACCTAATAATTGTTTATTGCACTCTTATAATTTATTTATTTATATAATCTTTATGTTGTATAATATAATCTTAATGTTTTAATATTTCGTTTTCACAAGGGTAATTTGCGAGTATTATTCTTGGCTGGACTTATAATTTCATTGTAACTGACAGACCGGGCCCTATTTTATTTTATTTTTAATTTCATCGATAAACTTACAGTTATTACATACTGGTGAAACGTGGGAGTGTTCTGCATTCCTCTGCCTACCTCTTCGGGGATTACAGGCGTGAAGTTACGTTTTACGTTATTACATAGTATAACCAACAAGTACTGTAACATAATGACAGCAATTTGCAAGTTAAAATACAAAAGATAATATAAAGGTAAGGTAAAGGTAATATTAAGGTAATATAAAGGTCGAAAGACATACATGATGATTTAATACAGTAGGAGTTATTATGCAAATGTCATTCATGAAAAGCTATCGTAGATTTGAGCTGAACATTGATATCTAGAAAATTTATAACAGATCTATATGCCTTCGGTATTTCGCTAATCAATTCCTTTGTCTATCAGCTTCTTGACCGTATTATTTGGAAATCAATTAACAAAATGACTTGTGAAAAACAATAGATAACAAAATTGAGAAACAAATGAAAGTGTTTACGAACACGACGCAAATGGGAACAAGCTGTTAACGTCGGGGAAACTCCAATCAAACTTTTCTCCGCTGCATAACGCCATCCGCGGCTGTATAATTAAGCGCTCATGAATGGGAGAGAATGAGAGGTACGTGAGAAAGAGACAGCGTCGTCTACAGAGGACGTAATCAGTTTTACGGTAAGCGCAAATTACGGGGTTGCTCGGGGTGAATTAGCAGCAAGGTCGAATTTAAGCCGCGGGAACAGCTGATACGGATTTGTGGTGCCGTTTCTTATCTGCGCTTACCTAATTTTTGGATATGCGATGTATGAGGTAACTTGCTTGTTTTTAAATAATGTAGAGTCTATGTAGAGTTTGTCATATATTATGAGATAGAAAATCGGACTATTTTGTAAAAACGATGTGGTATTTGCACAAATTATTTACTAGTTACTGAGATTGATATGATTATAGTACTTTGTTAATGGCTAAGAAGAAAATTTTATCAGGTAAATTTTTGACTAAGATCAGTCATTACAGTTAAGAATAAAACAAGCTGTTCTCGCTAGAGAATTCATTTTCACTTTCAGACGTCATCTGTTTCTCATATAGTTGAAGAAGCCAACATTCATTTACACCAACTTAATTTAAACGACCACTTTATTCCATTATTGCATGTAACCTTATTCAATTATATTTTATCGAACATCAATTAAATATACTTGTAACTCCACGGAGCAAATTAAAAAGTTCGTTAGTATTCACGACAAAGAAGAGAATCGTATTTATAGCCTAGTGCCCGTGAGTTGGCATTTTGGTTTCATTAAATAGTTATAAATTAAAGTGTCAGTAAAGATATAAACTCAATAGGTACCGGCAACAAAGGCACGTTTTGATAATGGACCAATAAAAAAGTTGCGTAAAGATATTCAAGGTTCGAATGAACGCACCGTTATCCTGGAAAGAGCAAACCGACAAATTACAAATGGAAACAAAACGGGACGGGCACGACAAAGGGAGGAATCGAACGCCGTGAAAATTTGAATAAGAATCATTTCTTTTTTTTTCTATTTTTTTTGTGTCGTTCCTTTTTTCTCTCGCTGTCAATCATTTGTCTGAGGCACGGCGAATCGTTATTTTCTTTGTTGATGGATGGGATTCCTTTTCTTTGCCAGTTCACCCCCCTTCAGATCGGGTGTCTCGTGTAGATCTCCCGTAGTTCATATTTCATTATTTTTATCTCAGTGTATGTGACGGTAAGGTGGGGTTTTGAAATAGATAGCTTATGTGAGAACATTTGTAATGAATTACGCATTTCTTATTTGGTACGTACGAAAAATATATTTTTACTTATATTTGTATATCGCAATAAAAATAACTATACTTATAACGTGTACGAACTAATAAGTGGTTAAAATATTTAATTAAAATCAACATAAACTTCGTAGAATTTACTATAACTATACAGTAAAATCGTAAAGAAATTAAAAATTCACAGCAAAACTGACTTTAAAATGTAACAATTATATCAAGTCACATATGAAAATTAAAGTACAAATACCTAACTGACGATTCTCATCTGTATCTCGATGCCTATAAAATACTACCACGAAAAAACTAATATAACATCACGGCTGTAATTTCCGAAGAGGTAAACAAATGAGTGTGGTACACCCCCCCATGTCACCAATTATGTTTACGTCCCACTGTGGAAAAGGTGGTGAGGTGAAATTAGAAAAATCCAGTATTGTCCGACCCGGAATTTGAACCCAGGACGTCTTGATTTGCAGTCACGCTTGCGACCAACACGACCAACGAGACAGTCAACAAGGCAACAAGATGAACTAAGTCTGTGAATATATCTTATTGCTTTTATAAGTGTGTATTTACATTAGATAAATAATAAAAAGTTTAAAATCACACATGATAATTAAACAAAAATTTCACAATAAAAGGCGAAGACAAATCTCACAATCACATTTAATGTGATTTCTGTAGGTACATTGTCTGTAATACAAATGCTTTGTTATAAAGAACTATTTCAAACAAACACGTAGTAATTCATGGCAATTAGACTGAAATTTATAAAATATTCAAACGCGACGTGAACCTCCTTTCACCGACTTAACAATGTCATAATGTCCTAACATTGTGAGGACTGATTGTCATCATTAGCTTGTCTATGTCCACTGTTGGACATAGGGCTTCCCTAAAGGGTTTTTGCCTATAATCCCCACGCTGCATATGCGAGTTGGGATCGCAGAAAATGGCTATTCGCGCCGCCTACGCTGTTGCCCGTAGACGGTAAGGGCTTTGCGCCATTGCTGCACCTTGAACAGACGGCTAATTATACAAGACCTGATGCAACGCACTGGACCTTCGGCTTCCAGGTTAAATGATTACAGGTGTATAACTGTATGAATAAAAAACTGAAAAGACAAATAAAATTTAGACACAATAGTATACGTGTATATTTGGTTCAGCCCAGTCAATAAGCTTCAGTACGATATAGACAGGAATATTAAACGTAGGTATAATTCAAATTTCGCATACGACGTACGCACGATTCTTTAATGCAAATACGCCTAACCAAATACAAAGGCTGTTTCGGAATAGGTAATGCTGTGAGTAAGAAAACATTGAATTTCCATGCCGTTCTACATGTCTGGCGGACCGGCTGGCTATGTTTCGAATAATCTTCGTGAAGTGCACGTCTTATAGCTCGCGAGTAAAGAGGTCACTGTGTTGTCGAGTGCCTCGTTGGTCGTGTTGGTTGAAGTGCGACTGCCGACCGAGAGGTCTTAGGTTCAAATCCCAGATCGGGCACTATAGAATTTTGCTAATTTAAATTTTCTAGTAGTGGCTCGGAGTTTAGATTTGTGCCCAGTGCATGGCAATACGCTCACCACCTATTCCATAGTGGAATGTAAACGTAACTGGTGAAATGTGGGAGTGTTCTACACTCCTCTGCCTACCTCTTCGGGGATAACAGGCGTGATGTTACATTATCATCATTATCGGCAGTCTGTCTCGGCCCACTGTTGGGACTAGGTCTGTCGAATAAGACCTATTACGTCATGTGTTCCGCTTGCTTCCTCGTTTATGTGTCTCTAAATATTTTTTCAGCAGTGCGTCTGTGGTATCAGGCAGAGACAATATCATGTTAAACGCTTATAATTTCCTCGCCCTCGATAGTAGCAGAGCTTATAGCGAAGATGTATCGTTCATGTATAACGTTTTGATTATGAAGACGTGTGTCGCAAATTTTCCATTTACATTTTTGTTAGCTTCGATGAATGTTCAATGACTCTCCCAAGAGAATAATAACAATGTAATGTTTCTACTAGACTTCTGACAATGTCAGACCTTAATTTTTAGACATAAATATGTCCAAGTATTTCAATACATTGAGTATTGGATTATTTCATTCTGATTGAATTTAGTTTATTTTCTGATGCTTTCATGCGATTTGTTATAGAGTTAAAAGTGTCAGAATTTTGGTATTCAACTTGAAAAGTAGGTACATATACGCTGCAGACGTTTCTGAATTCCTCATTGTGAATCTCCCTGCGTACCTTAGCAGTGTCTCCATGCATAAGCACCTACTTCGACATGGTTAGCACTGTGCACGTGAGCAAACCGTTCAGACTCCAACCACGTTAGACCTATAATAGTACAGAGCTCGACGTCAGATGGCGCTGTCACGTTCTGCGCCGCCGAACCACGTGACCGGAATTGAAAATCGAATCGAAGGGAGTTTTTAAACCTCTCTAGCTGGATTCCGAAGGCTTTTTAGCAAATATAACTGGATTGTGACTTGAATAAGAGGCAATTGTTGGAGCGCTGCAGTTGAATAAAGAGTTTGTTAGAGCGGTGGTAGACGTTTCTGCGAGAAAATCAAAGTGGACAAATTGCTAGTTTGGATTTTATAATAAGTATTGTCGAACTCATTTACTTATTTGCTGACTTGAATATTACATAAGGATTAATAAACCATACCGACGATTTAAAGATAGAGAAAGAAAGGTGAATTTATGAAATAATACGACCATATTCAAGTTGTGTGGATACAAAAAGATGCAGAAATTTTATACACTATTAAAACGATATGTCGAATCAATTAAAACGTCAAGTTATTGAATAGAGCAATAAAACTAGCGGCATTTGACTTCTTTGGTCATAATTGCAATACTTTACTGTATAATTATAAGGAGTACCTGTATAATACGTCTGAATATAATTATTGATCAAGTAAAAACAAGTCTGAGGGAAAAACAATTTGTATATATGTATAACAAAAACACTAGATCAGCCTTTATTCCAGACAGAAGAATTATTTAGGGAGTTTTGTTGAATAAAGAACTAAATTAGATTACCGGTTAGAATAGGACAATATTTTTAAGGGTAGGCATTAAAGTTAACTGCCAGCATAAACGAGAGACAAAAGCTTAGACGAAACTCAAGTTTATGACCGACAAAAGTCTTCTGTTCCGATATAACATTCAAATTCGTTGGCCCAAAATGTTCATAACTTCGCCACCCCATCGCCGTACTAACACTCAAAAATAGAACAAGAAAAATCATAACACGCTCGAGTACGCGATACATTTCTTCATATCCTTCGTATTTCGAATGAAAAATGCGCAAAGAGTTGACTGCTCCAAACGACTCCTTTCTTACACCCCCAAAGGGGGGAACTACAAATCCGCCGGAGCGGGACAGCGATACGCGAGCGACAGAGACAACTCGCTAAACCCGAAAAGATGGATGGTACACACAATGTCACTGACGCTACACTGAAATTGTATATTTTATATTCGGTATAAAAAAGGCTGCCACAACATACGATATTAAAAAAGCGGTCCGTATGTGAAATATTTTCTTCGTACAGTAGTTATATTGTTGAAGAATTTAATCTTGCGATGACATAGGATGAGTGGGTACTTAAGTAAAGGATTATTGGAATGTCTCCGGTTTGGATTTTTCATGTTGAGATTTTTCGCGGGTAATAATAACGCCAGACTCAATTTTGTTCTGGTTAACGACGTGTGGGATTTGATCAGGGATTTTGTATCTTAATATCGACTATTGTTTCCGTTTGTGCCGAACAATGCAAAAATGAGTAGATGCAGAAACTTTGGCAGGTTTTAGAATTTCCGCAAAAGCATATAGTAATATTTTCATCTAATTTCTATCTATACAAACAGATATTATCCTGATTCGATCCGGAGAGAGCGACAGTCAGAACACATTGCTGTAGGATATCAAGTTAAAATTGACACCAGGCGACTTCCGGTTCAGTCCGACTTGACCACAGAGGGCACTTTGAAGAATGCCGGACTGTTGAGGGCAGTATAGCCTATTCAATACAGTTAGTTCTTATATATAGGGTAAATATTATAGCAATGTTGAGATAATCTATACACCGTTAATTTCTATAAAACCTAATTAGTCACCTAGGAAATTAGGTACACAACAGAATGGATCTTTGTTATCAAAGTGTTACCACTGTTCACCTTAAACCCATGTATTTAGTCAGCGATACTACATGTCTTGAAACAACATCACAAAATATATTAAGAACCTATTTCTCACCTCGCAAATGTCGCAAAATATTCCAAGGAATATCACGATGTGTTTTTTACATAATAAAGTATGCCTTACGAATAGCCAAATAAATGTTACAGTATCGTCTACACATTCGTTTGATTTTACCTATCACTATTTCTCCCCTAGTCAATAACACACACACACACACATACACACACTCACACACATACACGCACACGCAAACATTCACGCGACACGTATAGATATAGGCTCGTAATCTTCAAAGGGAAGATCATCGAACCGCTCGGCGAAGGAAATAGCCCTATAAGCTTATCGCGTCAAGCGCTTTCTGATGTTTATGGAAAACATGACGTAGGTACACGTGAGAGTACCTTCCTAAGTACATTGAGGTTATATTCTGCGTTTACATTGGATTAAGTCAATGTGAGTCTGGAAAAGTAATAGATAATGTACCTTTCAAATCTGAGTTGTATAATTTATGTAATGAAGTAAAATAAGTCTCTTCTTTGTAAGCTCTCATTCAACTATGCCAACCACTTACCACAGAGAAAGTAAAGGAAAGGAATATACGTAACATCACGCCTTTAATCCCCGAAGAAGTAGGCAGAGTGTAGTACATTCCCGCATTTCACTAGTTACGGTTTCGTTCCACTATGGAGTAGGTGGTGAAGCTATTGCCACACACTAGGTACATATCCGGACTCCGAGCTACTACTAGTAAATTAAGATACAAAAACCCACTAGTGCAATCCTCTCGAACCACAAGGACCAGTGTAAAGAATAGAAATATTTATGATTTCCAAAAACGAGAATGTTCAGCATTTATCAGAACTAGTAACAAACACATTTTTGGTTAAATTAAAAAAAAACTAAATATACGAAAGTATATGAACTATAACTGTAGATTGAGCTCCGCTGGCTCATTATTTGCAAAAAAAAATTATTTGCATTTTGATCACCGTTATTTTTATAATACATTCGAAATGTGTATTAGCAAAACTTATGTTTAGCATCAAAAAAAACATAAATCAATTTGAAAACAAATTAAGATAACTTATACAATTCCTTTTGTCTATCTACGAATGAAACGGAACGCACGAACAGACTTTTTAAAACGTATTAGAAAACTGTGTACTACTCGGTGTTATTAAAAAAGGTTGTTATCAAGTGAAGGAAGAAGGTTGAGTATGACTGCTTAGATTATCAACGACATCGCCGTCCTCCGAGTAAGGAAATAGCCCTATAAGGTTATCCGAGGCTCACGCTAAGCGCCTCGCCCGGTTGAGTGTTGTATCTACGATGATAAATGTGTTACCGCGCTCGCTGTAGGCTTGCATGTGACGTAAGAAAAGTTCATGCATTTGTAAGCGCTTTGCGAAAATCGTACATTGCAATTTTTGAATTTGGTATTCTACTTCAAAACCACTAGATAACACAATTGGAACGTTAACTTTTAATTTTAAAAGTCGTTAATTTGTTCATACTATTGATCGTGCAAATGTTGTTTTGTGACAGTTTTGACATATACCTACTGTCATTATAACAAAATGGCGGATAATGAACTTGGCGATCAAAATCAACTTAATTAGATTCTTAGTGTAGTATCATAAGAAAATAAGAAATACATATAGTAATAAATGTTTTATTCAGTAGTTAATATTTATTATTATTTAATTTTCGTTATAAGCAGTGATAGCCTAGTGGTTTGAAATTCGAACTCTCACCAGGTTCAATCAAACCGTCACGCGTACCTCTTAAAAATGTGCGTTTTAAGTTTAAATATCACTTGCTATTAAATTCGTGCCCGGTGCATGGCAATAGGCTCACCTCACATAACTGGTGAAACGTGAGAGTGTACTACACTCTTCTGCCTACCTCTTCGGAAATAACAGGCGTGTTGTTACGTTTGATGTTACGTATTTAATTTTAGTATTTCAATTATTTAAGTATGATTTATTGCAACTACATATTTCACTTCAAACTTTCATGTAAGTTTTTAGTATTTAGAGTACAATACGGAGCAACATGAATTTACCTCGGCGATAATTGTAAACCAACAAGAATATATATTTTTTCAATCTACATAGAATACGATTTACATAGTTCGTTTTTTAAATGTTTAAATATCGAACATATACAAGCCGGCGGGTTACTATTTTTAAAGCTATTTAAGATTCTTTATAAAACTGTACACATACATATTTATATTCATGGATTCAAATATTTTTAATGTACGTATCTAAATTCGGCATCTCTAGCATGTAACTTGAAACCAGCGACAACTTTTCTGATATGCGTCAAATAAATTACATCTAACTGTTCTTTTCATTACACCTTTAACGGCCGTAAATCAAACTAAATAGAACTAAAGACAACACAAAACAAAAAAACTAATAATCAAATAGACAGTAAATATCAAGCGGTGTGGGCTGAGTCGTTAAGATTGGAGTCACTCGCTCCGAGGGTCAGCAATCGAAATCACGATGTACCTCTCTCTGTATAAAATTAAACTCTCTTAAAGTTTATCGTTGGTAAAATATTGGTTAAATCCCGTTCACTTGGTATAACGGTGAATGGAAACATCGTAAAGAAATCTGCACGGTCCAAATAGCGCTCTATATTGACCAACGTTCTTACTACTCGTGAGAGGAGAGCCCTGACTGATAGTGGAAAAAAAAAGATAAAATAAATTCCTATGAAAATAAATGTGAAATCTTATAAGTCGTATCTGCGCGTAGATTGTGTCCATACAGTTGAGAAGTTAGCTAATCAGTCAAATCAGTTGACAGTTAGCGGTTGTTGCATTATGAATCTTAAAGGTTAAAAAAGCAAAGCGAAACAGCAGAGGTTGAACAAAACAGCAGAAAGCTGCTTAGTCGCTAATATATTTGTTAACAATTGCTAGATAAAGTAGCGGGGGCAAACTCTGAGACAGTATTTCATTTTTTTTAATTATTCTTATCTATGAATAAATGTTGTAACATATATACATACATACATATCATCACGCCGGGTCCCTTGCGGGGTAGGCAGAGAGCACCGAGTGCCAAATAGCTCTATCCTATCTTATCTCTATCTATTTATCTTATGTAACATATATGACATTAAAAAAAAATATATACTGTGATGTTACTAGTGCTAACGGATGTGACGTCACGACCGCGCTCCGTGTACCAACATAAAGGTATTTGAATATTAAAACAGGCATTGTTAGGCAAATTAAAGGGCAGATGCAGCATCCCCGTTGCACGCATCTAATTGGGCTGCATTTGCATCATAATGCATATAATGCGGCACCGTAGAGCTGAAGCTTTACCTTTGCTTTTGGGTCAAATTTGAAAAATTATTTGCGCTTGGTACCGATCCCATAGCACTTGGAACGAAATATTTTATCATTAATGATTTGAAAAAAACTCAACATGTCAAATAATAAAAGAACTTAAACAGCATGGGTAATCGTATATCATTTTTATTATCATTTAAATTTATCATTCAAAAAATTAAACTACGTATAATAAAAAATAATTCGCCAAGTATTTAAATGTACATAATAACTTCTTTGTTTCAAGGCCGGCAACAATAATCAATATTGATTCGATAGCAGTATAATATATTATGTAATTATACCTAATTCTCTTGCTGTGTTATAATAGAAAAATAAATATGAAAATGAAACGAAAACTTTAAATTTTCTCTTTTTACAATTTGTCTAACAAGACCGTACCAAAACTATATCAAATACCGAGAACGTGAGCTACACTCGATAAAATACTATCTAAATCTATTCGTGCTAAATACACTATGATTGATTGTAAAATAATATCGGACATAGGTGAGAATTACATCGCTATAATCATGTACTCCTGAAAATAATCCGTAATTAGTGTTATCGCACCCTGTTCTCAGCTTAACGCATTTAGAGCCTACCTAGTCATCTTACAATTTCTGTCTGTGATAAAATATAAAGTACGTAACATCACACCTGTAATCGCCGAAGATGTAGGCAGAGCAGTGGAATAAATAAACTTCTACGTTTCAGTTACATTACGTCCAATATAAAGTTAGTAAAATATGAAGTAAAAATTTATAAAGTAAAGGAATACCTAAATCTCGTACAAGTGAAGTGCGCGGCTGTTCTCATAGAGGGGAACACTCATAAATCCTTTGTTACACCGTCAACCGCACGCCTAGCTAACGTCCGCTCTATATTTCTGTCATAGGGGAATGTGGGGTGGCACCGGATAGTTAAGAAATAATAACTGTAAATTAATCACTATATTATATATTTTAAAAAATACAATCACATATTATTAAGCATATAGTTGGTAATACTTTGGCAAGAAATTACTTGAAATAAATCGTAATTATAGGATCTATAACCAATTTAAAAAATAAAAAAATATCCGAATTCACCCCATACCTATGGGTAAAACCAGATAGGCCTTTAATCTTAAAGAGGTGAATATATATAATATCAAAAACACATAATAATCAAATTATTGACAGTCTTTGCATACATAAAATATTAATT
The DNA here is from genome assembly GCA_018244755.1 of Jemadia pseudognetus. Classification (NCBI taxonomy): domain Eukaryota; kingdom Metazoa; phylum Arthropoda; class Insecta; order Lepidoptera; family Hesperiidae; genus Jemadia; species Jemadia pseudognetus. The sequence continues at coordinate 48 of DWTO01000420.1, read as the reverse complement.
CAGACTCAGAGCATCCAATACAACTTTCGTGAGCCCATTTAAGACATG
>DWTO01000419.1:0-21575 GCA_018244755.1 Jemadia pseudognetus | reverse complement strand
ACTGGTGAATTGTGGGAGTGTTCTACACTCCTCTGCCTACCTCTTCGGGGATAACAGGCGTGATGTTACGTTATTATGTCTGATATTGTGACTGAGACCTTTCGCATGCGCTGTATTTTCAATTCAACTATATAATGCACAACATTCATTTAAACGAAAAATTGCTCAAGCAATGTCCAATGATCAAAGTATCTTATCTTGAACAGTAGGTACTAATCTTCTAGTAATTGACATTTAATTTAAAATAATGGCATCGATCACGTCATTTAAAAATAGTTCTTAGTACAACAGCATTAAGCTAGCGCTAACTTTAACAGCGAAACTGGAACAGATCAAGCGAATTCTGTTGCGTGAGATAAATTATAAATAACGACAGCAAATACGTATTGTAATACATATCCCTGTAATTATTACTTTTTTCACAAGTTTTTCTACGCACTTTGCTATGTAACAAGCAGCTAATCTGAGATATTATGTTCCTAATAAAGTGTGTTTGAATAATTACTTTCTCACAATTTAAATTTGCATAACGTCTTGAGAATTCTTCTAGCTACTGAGAAGCCTTATACGTAATAATTCAGAACTATGAATCTTTATATATAAACATATATATGAAAATAAAAATGTAGGTATATATATATATATATACCAGTAAATGCCATATGCATATAATATGTGATCTATGGATTTGTTTTAGTATTATTATGTCGTTACGACAGAGTCCGTATGGGGTAGTCAAAAAACTTCGAGTACTAAATATCCTTACAGACGACGTGCTTAGAAATTCATCATTCTCTTCACACGCATGAACTTTTTTCATTGACATACTTTACATCATAATATGTATATCTTAACCAGTTTAAAATTAAACGACTTGTCTGTCTGCCTTTAAGACTACATTTACTTTTAAACCTGTTTTTATCTATTATTAATAAAACATTACACTCACAGCCGCCGACAAGGATTCTCAGTCTGTTGGTTGTTTTGGAAACGAAGATAGAAAAATAACCGCACGTTTTAAAACCCGGAAGAGAATAAATTAATTATTTATATATTTGCTTCAGAGGGAATCGAACTATGAATTAAGCGCGTTAACCAAATGAGACCGTTGTGTCGCAAAAAATTGTGTTGAGCGATATTTTACCGATTTCGAACGTATAATAAGATGCACCGCACATACTTTGTAACTTTAACATTTAATATCGTCTGTTCTATGGCTTAGTACATTGGTAAAAAATTGAAAGCAATCTGTCTATTTTACGCAGTATCAATTGGCCCCACATGCACTAGTCGCAGCTATGCAATACGAGTATGATCGCATGCAGACTATTGAATATGAACAAAATCAAAGTAATGGTATTTGAAACAAACCACTTGAGGACCACTGGAAGAGTTATAATAGATGAAATAGCGCCGTTAAAATATCACACTATTAATATTTTTTTAACCCAATCCGATATTATTAAACCCTTTAAAAAGTTGACTGCCCCGTTGGTCGTGTGGTTGCAAGCGGTACTGTCGATCGAGAGGTCCTGGTATCAAATCCCGGGTCGGACACTACTGGACTTTCATAAATTTGATTTTGTAGTAGTGGCTGGGAGTCTCGATTAGTGCCCGGTTTATGTATATATATATAGGCTCACCATGTACTCCACAGTAGGATATAAACGTAACTGATGAAATATGGGAGTGTATTACACTCCTTTGTCTACCTCTACAGGGATTACAGGCATCATGTTACGTTTTTACGTGCTGTTTTATTATTACAAAAGTTATCAAGTTGTATTAATAATTACATAATTTGAAATAACTATAAAAAAACCATTAAAAAATATTTAGGTTAAAATCGCTATAAAATGTAAGGCTCTATTAATGGCAGATAATATCAACATTAAGTAAATCAAATCGAACAATATATAAACAAACACAGTTGAAAAAAGACCACCAGCGTCGTCATCAAGGTCATCAACTCATTTGTCATTCCACATCTCGGAAATATAAGTAAGCTCGTAATTATTTTAAAACGCCAATAAAGTTGTCAATATAACATCTAAGTATATTTAGCTTAGAGACGTAATAACCTGGATTTAAATTTAATTGAGTAATCTCTAAAGCTCATCTCATGTTTTTTTTTCGATAGCTTACCTTGTACCTATTAATATAAATATTTATTTGTTTTATTTATATTAAAATACCATTTCAGACATTTCGGTCCATTGAAATGTACTTGTTTTACACCTTCAATTAACACTATTGTCCAATTGAGCAATTTTTTATGAGTTACAAAAAGAAAATTGAATATTTAAATTTTTTTATCAATCAGGTCCCTTGTGGGGTAAGCAGATACCACGTCATTACCAATTAAGCTGTCATTTTCAATGTTTTCCCGCGTTCGTCCTTCAGGATTTCCTTTCAGTGCGGTACTTAGAGGAAAATTTATACTTCCGCTATATGAATAGCAAATGACGTGTCGTATAGCTAAAGAGGAACTAGTAATAGTACATTTAAGCGATAAAACCACAACAACTTGTTTCACAGTGTGATACAGTTTGTTGACCCATATCATTGTGTTAATTAAAAAATATAATAAATGAATTAATTATAATTAATTTTTCTATGACTTTGATTATATACCTAAACTAAATGCACATTGATAGAAAAATGCATAAGAAATGTTACAATAATTTACATATTGGTTTAATATTGATAATCTTTCTTCTATTCTGTAATTTTAGAACACACAAGGTGACTGTTTCTCGACGTAAAATTTTCTTAAGATGCTTGATTTTCTCACCCACACCAACAAACAGTTTTCAATAATGTCCTCCTTTTTAACCAAAACCAAATGTATCGTGATAGAAACTATTAAGTGTGAAACATTTTTAATTGTCCATCGCGTCACGGTCAGACACAGTTCTAATTGACTTACCAACTTGTATCGGGATGACATCTGTTGTCAGCTGCACGTCAACTGACACCTCATACGTGTCGACCTCCAGTTTTCCTTCTCAAGTGTAACGTCACACACTTCTCATCACTAGTGCCCCTTTAAATCACATCACTGCAATTTTCATTTCAATGAACGATTTATTACAAATCGCAATTAGATACACCGGTCACACCAAGCACTGCAAGATCCCCGTTTCTTCTCGATAGAGTCTTCTATCAGCATAGATCTAACCATATATACCAAATGTAGATTAATTTAGTGATGGAAACTGTGAGCGATTGATCATTCGACCTTAAAACTTGATATTTTTAAATTTTATACTTATACCATGTCATTCGACAATACGTATGATAAGATTTTCGATAAAAATGTTTTAAAAATGCTAAGTAGCTCCAATGAATATTCAATACTTTTTATTTTAATATAGAACGCTTGGCTTGAACAAGAAATAAATAGAACATTGAAGAGATTGAACGGCATCGTTCCTAAAAAAGATAACGCTGTTTGCAATAAAGTTGTCACATAAGAAAAAAGAACAATTACATTGTTATCAATTATCTTGGCAATAATAACAATACTTAATCTCAAATGTTACATTCAAAGGAACATTTATAAAAATCTGCTGCTTTTTTTTATCTTAATACTATATACATGACAAGATCATAAGGTGATAGTTTTGAGCATACAAGTAAAAGCCTTGAAAAAATATTTCAGGAGTTTTATAAGAAATATTTTAAGACAAAAATAGTTTTTTTATTAATCCAATAAATTAATATTAATAATATATATAATGTATATATATATGTACATATATATAACTGCAATTGCGTAGAAGGCTGATATCACCGATATTGCCGATTAACAGTTTGACTCAAATTGACCATAATAAACGTAAAATCGATATAACAATGCAATTACATCATAATCCATGAATAAAATGTACTATAAATCATTGTTACAATCAAGCTCGTGTATTGACTGTATCAAAGTAAGTAGAAGTAAAAATTGTTATTATTGTAATTATACAACAAAGCCAGGACCGTTACGAATCAGGCAGAGCGTACCGAGTGTAAAACATATATATCTTACCGATCTTACGAGATACAATCATATAAATAAAAATAAATATATATAATGTAACCAAACCAATGTGTTACAAAGTATACAATGTGTTACTGATCGACAGATAGTTACTATAAATCAATAAAACAATGTGAGCATGACTGCGGAGGTTGCCCTCACGTGACACCATCACATGATGAGTTGAAACTGATTCAAGCCAAAGCATGATTTGTGACATCAACTAAAGCCGCAACTCATACATAGATTAATGCTCGTTGTAGTTTTCATATAATTCACAAAGTTTTCCTTATTTCAGTGTATACACTGATAACAATATATATCGCAATGATAGAGGGATTTTTTTTAGAAATTACCGACATTCGAGGTTTCTAAGAAGAATGACAGCGAACTGCACTAATTTATAAAATCTCTCGTTTCATGTAAATTTGGCAGGGGCTGCTAACGAACATGTGACATATTAAAATTAGGGACTTTGTTGGGAATTCGCTGATAAATTTATAAGAAACTCTGAACTTGAAACAGTTAACTCGAATTGTAAACTTGAAAAACACGTCGCGAATACACTTTACTTATTATTTAATCTTATCTATTGTGTATGTGGAGCGGGCTGTAAAGTGTTTTATTGGGCGCATTCACTCTTAATTGCTGAATTGTTTTCTGCTATTTACGTTTTATTTAATGGCGTATTATGTTCAACTTCGTATGATCGTCAACTAACGCATTGAGCCGTGGAATCATAGAGCGCGTGATCGGTGGAAAACGCGACAGATCTCCTTGAAAACAGATAAAAAAACCTACTAAACCTATCAACTGGAACACAACAAATGTCTTACAAATCCACTATTCATCGAAAAGAAGCAACAAACTCAATAATTAATGCCGTTTCAGTCACTGCACTTCTTAAACAATTAGGTATATCACCCGAACACGAACACAACCGTAGTTTAAACGCAAAGTGTATTATTAAAAATTATTATTAATACTAAAACCCGACACTGCAGATAATGGACACTTCACTAATTATTGACTCAAATAAAGGACCTCTACATATTTTACGTCAACAGACACCCGCATAATATTATTTCCACATTCCTGTCAAGAAAAATACATTTTACACGGTCGGCTAATTAAAATGCTATTTCCGCTAATCTGTGCTCGTTTCGGTGTTGTTTGCGCAAAAACGTTTTGCACCTCCGATCACCATAACAATGACCCCCGAACAATAACTGCAGATAACACGTTATCCGCCATAATGTATGTATGTATATTCATGTTCGAGCATGAAGTATGGAGTCAGTGCCACTGAAATCTGTACCTGATTAAGTAAATAATATCTACTGGTTGATGGTCAAGCACTCACAGGTTAATTCGCACGCGATTTAGCACGACGCAATGTCAAGATCATACGCGATTTGATAAGGGTGTTCGGTCACTCGCACCCCTGTCAACGTGGTGCCGTCGCTCTCTTTCCGATCGAGGTGAGGGGTAAAAAGAGAAAAGTTAAGTTGGTACGCGCGATAAGGCACAATACGTATACGATCGCCGATAAGTTTGTGTCGTTAGTGGTACGCGCGCGTGCGGTACGCGCGGCGTGCGTCGCTCGAATGCCGCTCAGACTCGTTCATTGTTTACAACGATAATTATATTTTCGTTTCGATCGCGTTCGCGGGTCGAAGGCTCTGTCGCGGAAAATCTGGCCGGTGTCCAGTCGACGTCACGCTCTTCGCCAATCGTTCGCGGCGATATCAAATGCAACTCCTGTGCAGTTACGGTGTAGGTACTTATGTATAATATTTTGACGGTACAACTTTTTACTTTGATCGTGATCCGTAAACCGGTTATACATACTAGTAGTATACATTTCAGATGTATTTAAAAATAGAATCGAATATTTTAGAATGTCTTTTGCATTTAATGAAATCGTTATTAAACCGGTAGAATGTTTGAAACATCCAAGCAATACAAGGATAATGAAATAGAACATACTGAGAAAAATTAAACGGACATTGCACTCTATTCTCCGTTGTTAAGATATTAGGCACTCATTGCTCTCTGCTTACCCCGACATAGTTAGTCGATATAGTAATAATCCATACATATCTTTGCATTTCCAAATAACTGTTGTTGTGTGGCGAGCTAACGAGGACATACTCATTAGAAAGAAGGTTGGTGAATCTGGAGTTTGTTTTAGTCTATAAAATAACTTAAAACGATTGTCACACATTAAAAAAATACCATTGAAAAGTACGGATACGAGTACAGTCTGATATGAAATTCATACTATGAATAGAACACCCAAATAAAAAAATACTGATAAATATAAGGACATCCGTTTATGTTATTGTAACAATGAAAGTGCGTTGCGCGGTACTTGCATATAATTGACCTCTCGTGAGTATTAACTCACACGTACGATAATACGACAGCTTAGAAAAACTGACGTAGACATGACATAGTTTTGTCGGAGGTCACTCGGTTTTATCCCATTATATTAAGTAGAAATGTCGTTTGCAGAATACCTGTTGTCGGGCATTTAGAAATGCGTAATATGTATTAACTTTAATTTTTTTTAAATTGTATAAAAATTCTATTTTAATAGTTATGAGGTATTTAAATGAACGGTTGTGTGAGTTAATCTCATGAGATTACATTGGCGTTATTCCAGATAGTTTTGAATGCACTGGTCGGCTGGCTTTGTTTCAATTTGTGACAATGTCTGATATTGTAACCGAAATGGGTCCTAATCCGAATGATTAAATCGTCATGCCCAGTACCCTACGGGGTCGGCAGAGAGTAAATCATTTCTTGAAAATAATTAGTAATTTTAAACGAATATATGAATCAATACGTGATCGATATTAATTATACAGTAAGTACCTATAACAATCGATTGTAAAATGTTTTTATTATCATTCAATACTTAAACTACAATATTATATAGATAAATTATTCCCCACTATATTAACTCGCTGTACATCATCGTCCAACCTCGGAACTGATCGGATCGTATGAACGTCCATATTATAAAGACGTTCTTGCGCGTCGGATCAATTTTCTCATAGTTACTGGGATACCGCAGTTCGGTAAAATATTAACGAATCGAATTGAAATTTTCGGGTGTGTGTATAGAGTAAGCATTGTGTACGGATTCGGCAGCATTTGTTTAATAGCTGTTTGGTGAAAAGCACCTAGCAATAACGATAATATTAAAAGTATTTGGTGGGTATGATAATGGTAACTCATGTAATACGGCACAGTTAAATGTTTTTTACATGAATGTTAAAAATACTGTCTTAAAACAAAGGTGTAAGAAAATTTAATAAGCCAGCCAGATTATTCTGAACTCCGGTAATATTTCTTAAATTACTGAAAATTTTGATTAATGGCATTGCTTTTCGCTTTAAATAGCGTGATTAGATGTACATGAATATAGTATATCCCTTACTGTAACGAGGAAAGAAATCATTGTAGAGATACGTACGCATCATGATGTTCTCCAAAATATTATCTAACCATAATAAAATAGAATTAAATATCTTAGTTTCGTGTTAGTGTACAACCTATACTAAGAAATATAACGTATTAATTACGTACTTGACATAATGCATAGTTAATATGATCATTCGTAGGTTTATACGAGTAGTTGTAATAAATACTTCACAGATAACGATGTGTTGCCAGGCAGGTCTGCAGTAGTAATAATAATATATTCGGACTTCACCCACAGGATGTGAGGAGTCAGCTCCGTTCGCGAAATGTCGATGTAGCGTACTTTAAGCAAAGTTCGAATTTTGACATTTAATATACTGGCATTTGTAGTCGAAGTATATTTTCTAAAATTTGAATGTCGCTGTTATATTAAATGTGCCATCATGCCAAACTACACCTGTACGGCAGGCTGGAGCATTAACCATACGCATTCTGAGAGATGATCTGTGTCCATAAATGATATAAGCGTTATGATAATCAGGAATTCCCATTGTACACGTATCTTTACAGAAAGAAAGTGAAAAAAGGTAAGATACGTTAATCACATAAATACACGTAGGAATCTGTTTCATGAAAAGAATAAACAAGGCTCCGTAATAAAATATTATTTCTATTATGATCACGCCAGGTCTCTTACGAGGTAGATAGTGAACACTGAATGCTAAATATATTTATCTTTCTAAACCTCACGTGCTTGTTATAAAGTGAGAATGCAATTAGCTTCAATATCACTAATGTGTAGGCCCGCCTTAAGAGATGCAAATCAAAGATAAAAATATTCAAACACCTGAATTCTAACCTTCATGTAACAAAGATCAAATGGCATTCACGCCCTGTGGCTTTGATCATGAACGCAAGGAGCAATTGAATCCTGCATGTAAGTGGAGAACGCTTGGAGACTAGTTCCTGCCTGCGGGGACGAGTGACATGTGCGTGTCATTTTCAATGCATCACCAAAATATTTACATAACATCACGCCCGTAGTCCCCGAAGAGTTAGGCAGAAGAGTGCAATACACTCCCACGTTTCACCGGTTACCTAAAGATCTCATTAATTAATATAATTAAGATTAGAATCGTCTATGTCATACCTGTTTTTTGACTAATTTCCTTGAAATATATGACGTTAGATAGAGACGTTATTTCTAATAAAGTGATACTGAAGACGTGCGGTGAAGATGGCAATGTAGATGTAATCTTCTAAAAATCAAAACCATTAACTAGAAGAAAACCTTTCAATTTTATTTTATAAACCCGTCTATCTTTTCCCTATCATGATGACCTACGAGAACAGGATGTTAATAGACGACGAATAGGACGAAGCACACTTCTATTGCGTAGCAACAACACATGCATAACCACGTGTAGATAAGACTGCGTTCCTATTTAGCTCGTAGTGATTATTTGAAGTGTTTTAAACTACAAACACCAATGTTTTTGCATGCCTGACGATTTCAAAGTCAACTTTAACAAAAAAGACATTACCTAACATAGGAATTTTGCTTTTCGAGTGCATTAGGAAAGAAACAATGGTGGATAAAAATTTAATAATTTTTTAATACCTAATAGGATTTTGTCCATACAAACGGACTGATCCTCCAGCCTTAATAGGATATAATAATATGACAGCAAAGACATGTTATGATTTTATCAATGTGTGGATAACCTCAGAAGTCAATAAGACTCGTGACAAAGGAATGAGTTGAGCAAACGTACGGAGTTTTATCACTTTAACGCCTCTTTAAGATCTAACGATGTAGATAAACGGTATGATCGTATGAGCCCTCGCTCACGTCGACAACAAGTACGAGACATATTTAAGTCAATTAGGTTGAAGGTATATCATATTTTGGCCAAATGTTTCAGATACTGGAAGTTGGCAGAGTCAGAAACTTTCGAAACCAGAGTGTACGAACTAAATGATGAATGAAATATAATAAATAAATAAATGTTGAAGAAACGAAACATGTCAGGAGTCAGTCAGTCAAAAGTCAAGACTGCAAGGGTCGAGATGTTTGACACTCGGTGGTCTTTGGCTACCCCGTAGCGATATAGCAGTAATAAAATAGGTCTTATCTTGTACGTAGAAAATAGTGACCTGACTTGATTTTTTTTCGAAATAAACTCAAAGGGTCACATTATACTAGAAGTCCATAACCGTTACTAGCTTTGAGAATTTTTAACCTTCTCAATTTGAACAATCCTTCGGAGTTCTTAGTCTATGGAGATGTTTTGCCTTAACATTAGTCAGGATGTGCATTTAGTCAACCTATTTCAGTAATGCCGATCGTGTTAGGAAGACTCATCGTAAGAACAAAAAGATATATACGAGTGTTCTGTTTAAGGATGCAGTGAATTCGGTATATTGGTGACTTGAAACGTTTTAACGTAAACTTACCTGATATATGAGTAGTTGTAAATTGTTTTTGAAGTAACTTAATTTAATAAATTATTGTAATACTCAAGTTGAAGCAAAATATTTAAGGAGCTTTACAATGATCGTAAGTGCAACAACAAAATATTAAACATAACTTTATTAAACAAAATGTGACAGACACAAAAGTTCCCAATCCAAGAATAACTAAATAAATAATGTATGACATTAACATACATTACAATAATTTTCACAATTTAATGTAATCCATAAATACGTAAAATAAATTAATCCTATATTTGATACACCTTTAAGTGTACATATTCAATATACTTAACGATTGTCATAAAACCAGTATTGGGTAACTGTGTCAGCCCTAAAATTTTCTATATTTGCATCAGACAGTACTCTGAGTCAGATGAAGTGAAACGTTACGAAGACATCGAAAATATCTTGTTTCATCGTGACTACACATTATCTTTTTTCCTTTTAGTGTATCCATGATGATTATGCGCATTAGATTTAATTCTTCATGCTCATGACTCTGGCAAATTTCCATAGGTGTTCCCAGTATTACGCAAAAAGCATTAGGCAATCTGCGCCGGTTGGTTTTTTGTATAAGAAGACGTTCGGATCAAACGAAGACTTAAGACGGTATGACGAACTTTAAATGTTAGATGGTCATTAACAGAAAGAAAACGGAAATACTTCACTGCATAATGCAATCTGAACCGGTTGGTTTTTTGTAAAACAAGACGTTAGGATCAAACCAAGACTTAAGAGGATATGACGAACTTTAAATTTTATATGGTCATTAACAGAAAGAAAACTGAAATAGATCACTGCAAGTTCTGACTAGACTCGGAGACGTCTTCTATACTTGTAAAGCAGCAGAAAGCTATTGTGGCTAGTGGTAATGGCGGTTTTATTATGCTTATTATTAGGTATTATTTGCTATCTATCATTCGCGTGAACAAGAGAGTAAATCTCTTGATATGAAGAGAACACAGGAGGTCGCATGACCGATGTCTTTTAAACCGGCTCCAAAGACAGTAACGTTAGCGGCTAATGTGCCAACGTCAATTTCTTATCATCAACATAATTAACTCTTTGTTGTTCCTCGTTTAAATATCGGTCGTCTCAACGAATGAGTTCGCTTATTACCGCGGTCTAAGATGCTAACCAGTCGATAGATGACAATGTCATAAAAACATAATAGGAAAACTTATAATTTTCCTTCATCGTTATATCTACTGATATACTTAATAACTTACAAACGATATTCTCTAATTTATTTGATAACAACAACAACAATTAATAAGTTAACAATTGATAACTTAATTGCTTTAGTTATTATTGGAATACGCATATTAATTGCTCATATAATATTTATCGACCTTTCATTATACCGACATGAATACAAATTGATTCCATTAAGCTAACGCAAAAAGTTAACATTCGAGGTCAACAGATGGCGCTGCACGCATTCTGTGTTTACGGTATCAGTTTAGTAATTTTTTTTGTCCGTGTATTCCACAATAAATGGAGTTTGTTTTTACTTTAAAATCACCATAATGCCGACTTTAAATAATGGTGATGGACCCTGACGCTCTCGCAAAAAGGTCATGTAAGCTACTTAATGTTAAAATATATTTTGTACAAGTACAAGCAAAAATTATATCTAAAAATGTTACAAATTTATAACAAGAATTTAATTGTTCGTGGCAAGCATCAGGTGGCGCATACATTACTATTATTATTTTCTTTATTGAGTATGTAGCTTAGGTGTTTAACTCAGAATGTAAAGGGAACATCCTACTGATCTTATTGTTAGTTTAAACCTACAGTTACCTACATGAATATGCATATGCAAGTTAATAAACTAATAATAATAATACATTTGTTTATATTTTTCAAAAGAAAACAAACTAGCTCTAAAATTATGCGTAGGTATTGCTTAAAAATGTTCAATTTTAACACGGAACTAAGAACATAAGTCACTCATTAACCGAACATATTAAAAACCAAAATCAAACAATACCTTTCCGCGTACATGACTAATGATGTATACAGAACCGTCTACGAGTGATGACATGTAATACCAAAGAACCTTCAGATAAAACGAGGCTTTGGAGCCACATGTATCACGTGTTGTTTACTAATATTCGCGTTGAAATGTATTATTATCTGTGCAAAAATAAATTTCGCGCCTGCCATTTTTCTTTTTAGTCTGTGCTCACTGCTCCGTAAATTTAATAATCTTTATTTGATACATTTTCTAAGTATATCAACTAAATGTGTAATGATTCAAAGATTTTGTTTAATTGTACCTAACAACTGGAAACTTGACACAGTAATAGTGGAATAACGCAAAAGTATAATGCTAAAATGATTTAGAGAACCTTGGTTATGTCGGCTTCGTGAAAGTAATAGAATCTTATTCTCACCCTGGATACATCTTCAGTGAAGAGCACAAGTAATTTTAGTATACGAGTTAAAGTAATCCTTTTATACATATATATCGATTCACTTCTGTAAAAGCTGTAGAACATTCCGGAAAAATTATAATTTACCAAAAAGATCAGCAATAGGTGAATATTAAATATATACATACTGCTCATAGCTGTCCATTGCGATTCCCAACTCGTATGCCCAGCATTGGCATTATAGGCATATATAACCCCATCAGGGGAAGCCTATGTCCAGCAGTGGACTGTAATAGGCTGTTGATGATGTACCTACTGTATGATCCCAAGCCACAAGTATTTGAGTAAGGTCAGTACTCGTATTAAATGAGATTTCTTCACAAGGATAACTCTGTATAAGGCAGGAAAAACAGCTTTTGATGACGAATGCAATTACTTAGTGCATCCAACGCGATAGGTTTTATTACTTCTAGGTAGCAAGATCTTTCCCCTGTAAGTTGTACTAACAACTCTAGTAACGCAACGTTATTTATAAATTTATAACAAGATAAAATGTAACATCACGCCTGTAATCCCCAAAGAGGTGGGCAGAGGAGTAGGTACACTCCCATGTTTCACTTGTTATGTTTACGTCCCACTATGGAATAGGTGGTGAGCCTATTGCTATACACCGGGCACTTCGACACTGTTCAAAGACAAAAGATGCTGAGCTTATGCCAAGTATTTTTTGACATTAATATCTAAGTATTATTCATATCTTCTAACTCTTATTATCTAACTTATATACTACCATGTTATGTCTTAAACAATTATAAATAAAATAATACCTTGATTTTTTGTGAATTATAAAATATCAAAGAAATATATATTTGAATTTAATTATTATATAAAAAAGATAATTATGTAAATATTAGTTTTAAACAAAATAATTTCATAAAAATTGCATCCGGTTCGGACGTAATAAGCTTTAATCTATGTAATAATACTGTATTATATATTATGTAAGCCGAGATTGCTAATATTTTTGAAATTTCTTAAGAAACCTTCATTTCTATAATAAGGTATAGCTATTTACTGATATAGTTAAGGTGATATGGAAAAATATAGTCATAGATGCGAATGCTTATAAAATACGGCCGAAAACGTGTTTATGATTTTAATAATATGCACATATTTAAATTGTACATCGATTACAGTAATCCATAGATTTGTGGCATGTTATAAAAACATTCGGGGCATAGTATATAAGTATACATTCCCCGTTCCCGTGATGGGTACAGGGTGTCGTAAGAGACGACTAACCACGGCGCTGGCAGACCGTGGTATGGACATAACCCCTCAGGCTAATAATTTATTTATTCGAATAAGAAAAGATAATAATTTATTTATTCACTTGGTAGGTAGTAATAAGTAGATATTATTAATGCTTCTCTTCGGGTAAGAATAATGATTTACAAAAGCAGCCTGTGGTATGATGACAAAATACATGAAGCTGTGTTTAAAAAATGGACACTAATGAAGTATTATTATATAAAAAGATAATATGAAAATCAAGCCCTTTTACGCACCTCGTAACTTACTCTTAACGCTGTCTAGTCGGGTTTGTGCAAGTCGCCATAGAAAACATGGCTATGAAATTATAAATGAACATTTGCTTGAGATCTCCCGTTAAGTGATGCTAAATTACACTTAATTGTATTTGCACATGAGATTGGAATATTTTAAATGATTCGTTGTTTGTTGATGCGTTGTGCACACGTTGGCTGTAAGTACGTAATTATGTTGTATGAGAAAATATCTGCGAACCTGCAACCGCATTCTAGTCTAAATATAAACATTGTAATTACTATAAATATAGGTACATATTGCGTATTGTAATTACATATTTTATTATACTTTAATAAATCTTCGATTTCATTGTATTTGTATGGATAAATAAATAATAATAATTTATCAATGCCTCTCACGTCCGACCATTCGATTTCAAATTACATAGATAGAGTTCGACTGCTGGTAACAATCTAGTAATAATCAGCTGATTGACAAACATACTCATATATTATTATAATATTATATGTACCTAGATCGTTTCTGAGGTTCATACAAAATAAGGCGATGTGATTATCCCACACTATTTTTCCGAGTTAATCAACTGGTAAGAAACATAGGTACATTTTATTATACAAGTTTATTACACATTTGCAATTTATTTATTCTTCATTTCGTTGTATGTACATTTATTGTTTAAATAGAGAGACCTGTACCAGCATTAATTTAAGCTGAGCTTAATGAAGTTTGAAGTATTTATTAGCGCGTCCTTAAACAATAGCGTGTTACATAAACTATACATATATGTACTTAATATTCATCTTTGTAGAGTTTTCAAATAAAAATAATAATACCTTTAATCGTATTAAGGAAATTATTTCCAAATTACTTACGATGATCATTGTATATTAAACTAGAACTCCTCAGTATGTTGGTACCTGTAACATAAAAATCATAGTAATTATTTTTAAAAATGTATAAATAAACGAACCAACGTATAAACGAACGAACGGTCTGCCTAGGCACAGTTATGTAAGTAAATGCCTTGCCCGCCTATTGGCCCGCCCGCCAACGCGCCTTATAACGCCTCAGAGCAACCTAATCTCCTAACAGTGGACTCCAATAGGCTGATGACGATGATAATAATGTTTATCCTGAACATAAGTCAGTGTCTGTTAATTGCTGGACATAGAGCTCTCCAATAACAAGCCACTGAGCCATAATAGTATCAATAGCTAAAAATGTGTGACGTCATCGATGCTATTATTATTACTCATATAGTCTGCTTAACAAATTATACCCAACGATAATAATTAGAACGACGGACAGACCGTAAAATAACTTATTTATAGTAGTCGCGAATAAAAATTTAGTGGGCAGATACAAATGAACCGATCAGGACTCCAATGTTGTACTGGTCAAAACATTTGCTTAAAGCATTATCATTGATGACGTATGAACTTGTGAATTACGAACTGGTCTTTGTCGTTAGGATGCCGATGAAAGACATTTCTGTTTACTGCGTCATAGTACTCTGAACAAATTAAGATTAGAATCTTATTTTCGGCACCATTTGAAGATTATAAATAAAAATTATATTATAAAATTAAATGTATTCGTAACATTTCAGATAATAAATACTTGATTACTGGGTTTTATATTATTAAAACACGTAAGTTATGACCAACTATGTAGTTACTATTAAAACCGGATTCTAATATAGACTTTAGTAGGATGAAAGTCACAGAACCACAGTCTTTCATCTAAAATGACTTTTTTGTTTGCTTTTCTTCTCTTCCACATCTTTTACCCACACAAATAAAGAGGTCTGTCTTGTGCGGACATCACGGAAAAACTACTGGATGTATTTCAATTACATCTTGTAAGTTTTATGTCCTATATCCTTGGACGTAATCTAAAAACTATTGCAGTTCATTAAGTGTAAAGTTATTAAAGTTTTACGAAACCAATAATAACCCAGATTATTTATAAAATATATAAAGCTATGAATAATGAAACGAATAAACATTGTTAACAAAATAAATTTGTTATGTCTTTCCCTCTGTACATAAAATACATTATTAATTTAATAAGCAATGCAGACGAAGTCGCGGATATCAGCTACGTAGTTAGTAATACCCGTGTGACATTCTAAATACCTGTCAGTTCATTTATGATTTGGGTTCCACTAGAGAAATCTTCTGGATTGCTTATTAGCAGTGAAAATAAGTACATCTCAGGAACTAAAGAAGGTTATACACAGGAAATACGCAGTAGTATACAATGTATACAACTTTATTCTGCGATTTTAAATGATGGATTTTTACCCATAATCGGAAGCCTCGGGCCGGGCGCGATGGCACTCTGCAGGGCAGCTTATGTCCAGCAGTGGACTGCGATAGGCTGCTGATAATGATATAATATAACTTGAGCGATTACTTACCTCTCACGATATTTTTGTCTTTTTAAATCGCAGCTAATAATAGTCTATTTAATCATATCTAATCAAGTCACGATTTTAGGAATATTTTGTTAATTCATAATTTACAAGAATGACGTGTAGATTTAATTATTTGCTATTTTCGCTACCGTCTTAAACAGGTTTTGACGAGCAGGTTAATATGCATATGTACGTATGAAAATTTTAAAGCTATATCTTTGTTTTATACAGTGTTAGTGTTGTGTCCAACGACAGCGCTTTGTCTCCAAGCTGAGAGTGGAATCATTGCGAAACTGTCTGTTGGCGTCTCGGCAAAATATGATAATTTGCGTTTTGTTCAAACGTCTCATGTTTATTTGTTCACAACAAAAAAATGAGAGATCACAGAATTTGGACTTTGTAATCATTATAAGCGTAATGAGTGAATATTATGTTCAATGGTTGTCAGTACAAAGTATAATAGCACTGAAGTGTTAATAAGTGTTTTCCAAACAGTCTGTTTGGTAACGGCTTATTACCACTTAGTAACCGTATGTTTGTTTTAAAACGTGGCATCGTCAGTCCAGGGTCAGGCTAAGGAACCACCACAACATCACGTATTTTTACATGCTTCTGTGCTGCCGGGCTTCGATGAAATGATTTTCTAATTTATGTTGACTGACCATTTGCTTTAGTGGTTTGTGACTTTCAATGTCGAACTGGAGGTCGTAGTACCATTTCCATCCACGACAAACATTTGCTTGTTGACCTATGCATTTGTATTATGTTTGGACGTAAAATTGTGTATTTATTGGGATTATTGGGAATGTACACGTATGTCAGTTAACTCTGCACCATAGAATAGGCTCAATCAAGCTTGAAATCTTGTAATCTTGATAGTTCGTCCCTAAATATTGTTATTATTGAAATAATTTCGGACATAAACCCGAAATGCTAGATGTTGTTCGATGTGGAGAGGGCAATGACACAAATATGGCTGATTATAATGAATTCAGGTCTAGATAAGATTGTACTTAGTGTTTATGGAGTGCAATTACCATTGTATGATGATCCGCGCGTTCTTTTACTTACACGGTACCAAAAGAAAACTTTATTATACAGTTACGAACAAAGTCGAATACCTCGAATAAATTGCTAAATTACAGAAAACTACATACATTGTTTCAGAAAAAAACAAGCATGAATTTTTGCCAGTAGCAAGGTAAATATAGGTTATTAAGAAAAACGGCTAGTTTATAAATACACGTGTTTTTATCATAAAAAAAAATTATATTTGTGTTGGTAGAGTAAATTATAGTCAGGGTCGGTTAAAATTCAAAATGTTGTATACATGAATAAGTCGCTTTACGTCAATAACCTACGACCGCTTCGGAAGATGTTCCAATCGCGAAGAAGAAACAGCATAAGAAACTACAAAACACATTACAGCGACACGTGCGCACAACTCGTTATGCGATAATGAGCTTTATTTCGTGTGTGTAATAACATCATTTTGGTTGCCGGCAAAATGTTCAACTCTCGACATTCTACACCAAGTTTTTATATGCAGCATGGGTTTTTGATACCTGATTTTTTTAAATTACTAACCACACCATGTTTATTAAAATTGTCAAAAATTGTTTTTCGAAGACAAATAATAAAAATTCCTATATAGTACGTACTAATATATAAATACTGAGGTACCTAATCATTATTTCAACAAGTTTTCTATATACTTTTAACGGCCAATATTTTTTTACCAACCGTTTATAACAATATCGCGAGCACTAAAAACATCAATAAACACACCGTCAAATAAAAATGCTTAACGCACTATCATTATGAGAATCTTAACATATTATTAACATTCAGAACTAGTTTCGTTGGAAGCGTGTTTTATATTTTCTTGTATGTAATGTGTGAATGTAAAGGATTTTACTAATACATTCAGATAAGGGCTGATGATGGAGTCAGAAGCTTCTGAAATCGGCGCAATGAAGAGGGAGATGTAAGCAGAAGCACGTCAGGTCTATCTTTATAGACTTCTTCTGCTTCTTCGACGGCTTCTGCTTAAAGTAAAGTAGTAAGTAAAAGTGAAGGATAGTGTAAAGATCCTTATCTTTATACTTTAATATTTATATAATTGTACTCGGTTCTCTGAGCCTACTGTGTAAGAGTTCTGGCGAGACGATATAATACAGAACACGTCCGTTTCAACGCCTCGTTGGTCATGTTGGTTGCTAGGGCGACTGTCGATCGGGAGGTCCTGGTTTTAAATTCCGGATGGAGCAATATTGGACTTCTCTAATTTAAATTTTCTAGTAGTGGCTCGGAGTCTAGTTATGTGCCCGGTGTATGGCAATAGACTCACCACCTCTTCCATAGTGGGACGTAAACGTAACTGGTAAAACGTGGGAGTGTACTACACTCCTCGGCTAACCACTTCGGGGATTACAGGCGTGATATTACGTTTACTTCACTAAAAGTACGTGTACAACAAGGATGTGATTAAAATGTACAATAAATTACTTTAATATATTTATTAACATGCACAATTATTTATAGCCAGTAACTACTGAAACGTGGGTGGGTTCTACAAGCATCTGCCTACCTCTTAGGGTATAAACAGCGTAATGTTATGTCCGATTTACGAAGGCTTCTATATAACTACATATTTATTTTTACCCATAATAATTGCGCGTAAATTAATTAATGACAGTTAATGACCGTTTTGGTTCAGATTAACACTTAACACGAAGCTTAATTCTCTAAGCTTTATGATTACACAGGTGTCAGGCAAATTCAACAAGTCATGATTTTTAATGGTGTATTGTTGCAATTTAACCGACGTACCGTTCGTTCATAGAACAATAATCGGATTTGAAGGATTCATCACTATTCTCGTATTATAATACTTGATGATAAATGAACACGTATTTTGTAATAATTTACGAGAAGTCGCTTATAGCTTAGTAAAGGTAAAACGAGCCTCACGCCTGTAATTCCCGAATAAATAGGTAGAGGAGTCTAGTAGGAATAGGTGTTAAATTAATTGTTCCGTATGTAAAATGTCATGACAATGACGTATTAAAGACATCGACAAGGTCTAACGACTGTTACCTCGCGAAACATGTTTATTTGATTGGCTATTGATATATTTACATACAAAATTTCCTTTTAATTCAAATAATCACATTTTTATGGTTATGGAATATTTCACGTTTACCTGTATAATTTAGTTATAGCGTGCTTAATCCCGCATGTTTGTATCGTAATATTATGTCGGGATAGCCCGAATACTATCGAATTTAACCAAGCTTTTTTATGAGGTTCGCCGATTACAGCGAACTCGCTGCAACGATATTTTCAAGGACATACAATAAAAAATTATTATAGACTCAAAACTAGTCGGACTATCCCTAAAATTATATGTACCACGTGAAAAACATATTAAACCGGTACGTAATAAAAAAAACTAATAGCCTCAATAATACGTTAATATAAACAGGTGAGCATGAAACAAATCACAGAGTGAATGATACAAAAAAAAACGTCGTGATATATGGAAACAGGTAATCTATATAAAGTGGAAGACAACCTTATCTGATGAATCCCTCGGCTATTTATAATCACAACTCGTATAACAACCTCGCGAACATGTGATATGAGACGAAATTGTGCGCTCAAAACAAGAATTTAATGGTGATAATAAAAGTAGGTATTAGACGTTTCCGTTGTTCTATAAAACTTTGTTATCGTTCACAAGACAATGAGATTCTATTATGAAGAATAATAATAGCTACAGTAATATGTAGGACGTTGGGGGAGATGTTTTGAGTAAAAGAAAGGGTTGAAAATTAACGAGATGAAGATTTAAAATTTTATCCGTGTAGGGACCGAGTGAGAATACATTACCCGACCACGTACAGGGTATCATAAGAAATGACTTGTCCGGCTATGGAAGATCGCGGATTGGCGCGGTCTGCCTAGGCACAGCGAAATGTCCTGAACGCCTAAGAGCAGCAGCGTACGCGGCCCAAGATTCTGTGCTCTGTGTTCCCCAACCCGCATCCTCAGCATGGAGATTACGGGCATTACCCCCAGGAAAGGCCCCAGGGGACTACAATAGGCTGATGACGAGGATGAATCATTTAATTTGTTACCGTATAGTTAATTCTCCGTCTTTCGAAACGAACAAACCAACGGCAAGCGGAGAAAGAAACAAAAGAAAACATACAAATACCAAATTATTGATATTGATTGTTTATAATGTATACGCACTTGTTACGGTAACAAAGGTTTTTGATTGAAATAATTTCAAATCAGTTGTATGCATTCACGTACATACGAGTATATGGTACAAGTATTTTTTCATATTAATGATATCTTCCTTCCTAAATCAAAAAACTTAACATCAAAACAAGAGAACCCCGCTTCTTATAATATTGATCCCGAAATCAGACTATTGTGAAATCATATAGTATAATAAAAAATATTTTAACTTTATTATTAATGCTACATTTCTCTTTCCCTACACTTATTATAAGGATAGGATAGGATATTATAGGATAGGATAGGATATTATAGGATAGGATAGGATAAGCACAAAGAGACGTATACATATACGTATACATAACAGTAATAATAATATAAATCTGTGTCTTTTCAACAGTACTTCGGCGACAAAACTGACCCACCTTGCAACGCTCTCGCATATCCGATAAAGGCACATTGTTTCCGGTTGAAATTGTCTGTTTAATAATAATAATATGATAATGTACGCGGCTCATTTGTGACATATGATTATTAACCACGGCTTAACTAAACATTACTAATTAAATGCGTAAGCAAACGGCAACGTAACGACAAAAAATTACCTTCGCACGTTGATTACAAACAAGTTTCATTCGCTTCCGGTGGAAATGCCCCTCTAATTGTAATCATTACATTCTCACGTGGTATTATAATTACGTTGTAAAAGTTGGAAAAATGTCCTCAAGTATCATGACGTCACATGTTATACGGATGGTTTGTTAAGTTTATCTTATCTTAAATGCAAAGAAAAACAAATCTGATCTATAAAGATTGAGCTATTTAGGACTTTCGTGACACAATATAAAAGAATTATAATAATTACATAATTGTACTGAATGAATAAAAAAGACAAATCATAATGCACTTCACTGAAACATTGCAATTTTATGGAATTAAATAGACAATCAAAGTAATTTACGTCAATAATGTAAAATGTAATCGGTTACAATTAGCTTCGAGGTTTGAATTACTG
>DWTO01000418.1:0-21581 GCA_018244755.1 Jemadia pseudognetus | reverse complement strand
CGAACCACTACTAGAAAATTTAAATTAGAAATTTTTTGTAGTGTTCGACCCGGGAATCGAACCCGGGACCTCCCGATGCAATCCTCCCGGTTGCAAGTCGCACTTGCAACCAACACGACCAACGAGGCAGTATTATTTAGCTTTTTTATAACCCTTATTTGTCTCTTACCGGCCTATACCTTTAAAATGCTATTGGATGAAACTATTTGGAAAAGTCAAGCCGTATTTGATAGTATATTAAAGAAGGAATAATATAGCCTTTCGGTTACAACCATAGCGACAAACCTTATTAACTTCCGAAATAATATAACCTTAAAGGTTCCTACGTCATATTTCTTTAACTGTTACTAGGAAATCTTAAAACTAAATGCGACATTGCGCACTAGCAATTCAAAACAAGCTTCTTTAACGAGAATGTCTGTAAATATACGAGTACTTTATGGTGTTGGTTGCTTTGACAAGAAAGTAAGTGAAGCCTCGGGCCCCTCGGCTTCCATTAAGCCCCTGGAGCTTAGAGACAGCTGTAACAAGCAGACAGGCAATCTTAGCACTTTGCGTAGGTAAGTAATACTGGTGCTCTGTATAAAATATTGCACAGATAAGAAATATGAATGGGGCACAGATAGAAAACGTTATTTATGGATCATAGGAAGACAATTGTTTGGTCTAAAGCGTTAAATCAATGTTTAAATGACCCATAACTGTGAATAAATAAAGCATTTTGTCGAATGCCATCACGAAATCAAACTTAAAATCACGAGTAATGGATACATAAAGATTGACGCGTACTCGGTATATGACACGCGCGTAGGGAGAGAGCGATGAACGTAGAAGGACGTTGAGTTTGTGAGGGTAGATATATATGTATGTACTGTTATTTACGAATGTACATATTTTTAACTAAACGATAACTAAAGTCGCAGATTACGTGTTGACAAAGTACATACAATAAACCCTGAGAAAATTACATGAATACAGATTATATAGATGCATATATAGAACTCGGTGCTCTTTCCTTACTCTATAAAGGACCTCGCAGGAAGAAGTATAATATGTATTTATAAACATCTTAATTTACGTATCCTCACTTATTTGTCTTGAGATAAAAAACGACGAAAAACGAATATAAAGTGCTACAATATACTTTTTCATGTCAATGTATTTCATGCATTAAACCAATGTGAGATATATTGGGTAATTGGTCCAGTTGCAGCGTTCATCATTTTCATTGTAAGACATTCTGTACTGGACGTACGATTGCAATTGGACGAAATGTTTCGCACACATAACGGTCCGCAGCGCCGCGCGCACACTGCGCAGTGCAAATGGAGACCTCGTTGAGTACTTTTCAAAAATGATTAATACCAGCCTACATTGACGCTAATCGTTCAATGTTAATAACTGGTTATCAAAAATCGTAGGTACAATGTTTACGACGCTACGTTTAGGGGCAGCTATTAAAGTGATAGGCAAGTTGTTTGGAATTTGAACTTCTACTTAGGTGGTCCTGTGGTTCTGGGGTTCAAATCTTGGCGCACTCTAAATCGTTCAAAGCTCATTAGTAAATGTGTATTTAAGGTCAACTATCACTTTCTACAATGATGAAGGAATATATATTGGAAAAATCTATATGCCTTAGAATTCTCATATTCTCCATAAGGGGTGTAAAATCTGCGACGGGCTAACGTGACAGACCAATGGCCTTAACCTTTCTTATTTTAAGAGGAGACCCACGTCGCCACGTCTGCCAGCGACTGAGGACAGGGTTGATGATGATGACCTGTTAGACGTAAGAGTCATGTTTGTTTATCTAATAAGTAATTTGCTAAACATGTATTAGAATATCTTGTGTGTGTACATAAACGATAAATAAGACTACAAACAAATAAAAAATTTCAAATTTTTTAAATGGTAACTTAGTATATAGATTGTACTGATATTTATTTTTTCTGTCGTGTCTGGCTGTTTGTCTTAAAGGTAATTAAATACACTTACTTTTAGTTAGTTTAGTTAGTTACTTTTAGTTAGATAGTTTAGAGTAGCATTTTAAAATATGTTTCAACAGTTTTAGACAATTGTACGTATCAAATTTCAAGAGCAAAATGCTTTGTAATCTAACGAAAGGAAGATGCAGTTATGATTTCATCTAAATGTCTCTATCCCCACAGTCCTAAAGCGTTTCTCACACAATAATATTAAAGATGCAATGACATTACAGTCAATAGACTTTCAAGTCAACATTGTAACTACTTTGTTGGTTCAGTTTCAATGCAATGTTTACCCTTTAGCAATTCCGGAAGATTTCCTCGTCACATTCAGGGGTTAGGCATCGAGAGATCACAATCTCACTTTCCACTCGTTAATCCAACACCCGACAACACGGGCAATTTATTGCCGCAATATCTAGAAACTTCGAATGTCGCGTGTACACGTGACTCCGGTCAAAGTAAAAGTAAACGCAAGTTTCTAAATATAGACACTTATAAAAGTAAAAATGTTGTATTTATTTGTTTTACTATTCGCTTTTTATTTCTATATTGTGAAAATGTTACATTGGCATCTATGTTTTGTGTATAATTCATTAAGGTTCCGCACGAGGTAGGTAGAGAGCATTGAGTGTCAATGGCTGTGTCCTTACGAAGCTGGCTTTGTACAATAATCACGCTCTTCATAAATACATGCCGGAAATGGAATATTTAGATTCCTCCTACACTTAGTACTTGAACTATTTCACTCTAAGATAGGTAAGACTAAACCTCCCTCGTGCACCTGGAGTCCATTCTTCAACATTTGCATTGTGTATCAGTTTCATTCTTCTATCATACATTCTCTGCACATATCCGAATCATCGAAACATGCCCTTTCTTATTTTGACCCCGATACTTTATAACCATTTCTCTTAATCTACTTATGACAATAAATATTGTTTAAATTTTAAATATCTTTCTGTGCGTTAAATTGTAATCTATCTCTGTATACAGTTCCGGCAATTAAGTGAACAATACGTCAAGGCAACCTATCTAAAAACATAATCATATTGTAGCGACGCTGACCCAGTTCTGACGAGTGTATGAATTAAAAATTGCACTCGATCAATATTAAGGTAACGGTACGAGCGTATTGTAAATGAATAACGTGATAATAAACAAGTATTAAAAACAAATGGCTTATGTTTGCCAGCGTATACTAACAGTAGGCGGACCCCACGACTGCGACGCGTCGTGAGCGGGGTCGTGACATGCGCCACACAACGAAAGTCATCATCGTTCTCATCACCAGCAGCATCATCATCTTCATACTTATCATCATCAAGTTCCAGTTTATCAGGATATAGGACTCCAACTGTACTCGGAATAATAACATTATCAATACGAGTAGATAACAAATAGGTATAATGTATTTTGAAATGCTGTCGATTCATCAGTCCCAGAAAGTCACCTCCCGAGCATGTCTCTTTACCCGTAGGCGTGGTTTCAATCCATCAGTTAACCTTCACAAAAAACCTGCAGGCTTTTTAAGTAACTTTCAGAAATTAACTATTTGTAGTCTGAACTGTGCATCATTATCTTAATGTTACGAATATTTCTAACTCCATTTTTCGTATTTCTGTACGAATTTGTATTATATAAACTTATACTAATTTATTTCTTACTTCCAAATCATATTTATATGTATGTCATCAAACCTCGACCATCCTTTGGCAAAATGTTCATATGTATAACTTGAAAACTTAACCATCAACATCCGTCATGATCATCGATCATGCAATCTATTGACCATACGTCGTGTTTAAATCGTGATCGTGTTTTGTAACAAATTTTCCTTCTGACTAATTAAAAGATAACTGCAGAGACGTTGGGACAGCGTCGCGCGGTAATGAGGCCTCGGGCGCGGTGAAAGCATGAAAGCTTAGCCAAGGCATCCAAGTACGAGTCGGCGGCGGATACCCGTGGTAATTTCTAAAAATTATGTTGCTTTAATACAAAGAAATAATGTAAATTTAACGCGCTAACTCCGACGGAATATATTAAATGGAATATATTTGATTTTTGTCACATTCGATTTTACCTACAATTTCGAATGATAAACAGATATCAAAGCGAGTCTGAATGAAGATGCCACGGAGACAAACGGCCAGATATCTTGATGTAAGTCTGATACCGGCTGAAGAAGGATCCACAATTGTTCGAAGCGGGTGTGCGTTTATGAAGATGATGTTAAAATAGGGATATCCTTCACTGGGTACTCTCTACCTACCTCGTAATGTACCTGACGTGGGTATGCAATGATAGTAATAACAACCTACGATTTAAATCCCACGGAAGTCGAAATAATTCCTACTCAAAATTCCATCCTTCATTACATTATTTTATTGCTTAAAACGTAAAACTTTATATTACCTGTGCCGTACTCGACGACGCTCTCTGCGTCGGCGGCAAATTGCAACAGACACCGTAACACGCTGTATTATTATTCTAATATGAATTCAGATATCATTATAACATATTTAGTATTATCTCATCATCATATGAAAATATTATTATCTCATCGTTAACTGTACATCTGTAATAGAGAAACTTCACTTATCTGTAAAAAGTTATCAAATTCAACGAGTTTGTCATTGCGTGGTGTATGGAATTATTTTCCCTCAAGTAGGTATATTGTGTAGCTAACTGTATTTTACAACCTCTGGTTTTCGAAAGTGGACATAAACATAGTTCATCTTGGATTCATCAACATTGTATTTATCATTTTGGATATTTTATCTCTTAGGTGTTGGTATTATAAATATATGTGCTAATGTCTGTCTTGGAAAACAGCGTTCAATATGCATTGGCAAGGAAAAAATGGTAATTATACAATGCATTGTTAAATATTTTAATGCAGTATTGACTGATTCTTTGATCGCGTGGTCATGCGCGGCAGCTAATAGAGAGGTCCTCGGTTTAAATCCCGGATCGGCTATTATTAGAGTTTTAAAATTTAGATTTTCTAGTAGATATTTCTAGTAGTACCTCGGTGTGTCTGAATTTTAGGACTCTATGTACTGATGAAACGTGAGAAGGGTACTACACTCCGCTGCCTATCTATTTGGGGATTACAGGCATGACGTTACGGTTTTAATGAAGAACCTTATTTTAATACAAGGCTTTTGTGACGAGCCTTTTTTTAATAAAGAGCCGAACGTTAAAAACCTAACATTAGAAAAGAAAATGTAATTTTAACAAAGAAGTTAGTTTTAATAAAGAGCTTA
The DNA here is from genome assembly GCA_018244755.1 of Jemadia pseudognetus. Taxonomy (NCBI): domain Eukaryota; kingdom Metazoa; phylum Arthropoda; class Insecta; order Lepidoptera; family Hesperiidae; genus Jemadia; species Jemadia pseudognetus. The sequence goes on along the minus strand of DWTO01000418.1, from coordinate 16,327 downwards.
ATTTTATATAAAGAACCAAAATTTGATAAAGAGCATGATTTTAATGCGAAGGATATAATTTTTATAACTAACCTAAAAAAACACATTATTACTACATTATCATGACGTATGGCTATATCTATTAGACACTGACAATAAGCACGATCACACTTGCTTCCTATCTTATACGATTCACAAGTACTTAAACAGCTGCAACTTTCATTAGGACTTAAATAAAAATTAACAGATTTATTATAATTTAATAATACACTTTTACTTTTGACTGAACGATACAAATTACAACTCATTCGTTCACTTTTATATCAATCATGGCCCATACAGCGAAATGATTAATTGGAGGCGTTCGGATAATCGTACATACTCGTACGTCAGCTGTGATAGCAAAATATTCTTTTAGCTGCGTTTGATCACAAACTAATCGATTTTGACTTTCACATGTATCAAGCATCATTCAGTTAGATGAATTATTGCCTCGCTGGGATAGCCAAACGATCGGACGTCGGCAATTCAAAGAGATTCCGTTCATCGAGGCGACCTCACATGCTCATATACGGCGTGTCCTAATACGGAAAGCTATGCACGGTTTTCATTATCCATTGACATGGCAACTGGAAAATTGTTAGTGAAAGAGACCACGTTTACAACACTATAATATTTTATCTGTTCGCACGTACCACTTTGACTTATATTAACGACGCACTTTTAATAAACAACGATATAATACCTATATTTCAAGTGCAGCTAATTGGTCAAATCTGGGGGTGTACTACACTCTTCTGTCTACCTCTTCGGGGGTTACAGGTGTGATTTACGTGTTTACATTTCTCATTTCTACTATAACAATTGTGGTTGATTGAAACGACAATTTTATTAATAAAATTATAATAATCCGCTCGATAAAGTTTGAAAGTTAACTTTAGGCTATGTACGTTGTAAAATATGTCTTTCAAAATCAAAGGGTTTGACTTCTTACACTTATTATACAGCACGCGCTGCATTTGTTTAAAACTTTCGACTATTGACAAAATCAGCACTCTGTATAAGGATAAGCCCGTAAGAGCAACAGATGACTTTTACTGCCGGGACAGTTAGTAATCCATTTAAACATTCGTTAAATTTCCTTTCGCGGCAACTTTCGGTAACCGTTTTAAAAATTAAATACAGTAGAGTCAGATCATGTCACGAGTTTGAGCATTTGTGTATTAAGATATTTTGATGTAATTATTATGAAGAATAATTTTAGTTTCCTTCGAAGAGCACAAAATTTCTAAACAAATATGGAAATATAGGCAAGCGGCGCACGGATTAATTTGTTTAACAGCGTGCGCCGCGGAGGGTACGCGCCTTTAAATGAACGCATAAGTATTCCATTATTAGGAAAACTATTAAAGTAAAATCGCCCCATTGGTGGAGTTGTTCTATAGGCGATTGCTGATCGAAAGGTTCTGGATTCGACCCCGAATCGAGTATTATCGACTTTTACTAACTTGAAATTCATAATTGATAGAAATTCTTGAAATTCCTTATAGCTTTAAGTCTGAATTCGAGTCAGGTGTATGATAATAGGCTCACCACCTATTTTGTGACGAAACGTAATAGGTACAATGGTCATCTGTAATTATAGTGTACTACACTCCTCTGCCTATCTCTTTGGGGATTACAAGCATGATATTACCTATTTAAAGGCTGTCTCCCTGGTCTTTCATATTTGACTAAGTTTATGCATATTATATTTTGTCGTATAAAGTAGTGAACACAGATTTTATATTTATAGTAAATAGTAGTATGATAGTTGAAATGTAGCTGTGCAGTTAATTTTTCACCTGATGGTTTACGGTATTAACGCTTAACTTCCATTCAAATTATTATTATTCATTGGACATACTTCTGAACATTTGTGTTATTAGCGCCATCTATTTTATTAGTCGAAAACCTTTTAGTCTCTCTGACCACTCAACATCATAACTCAACTCCATTCAACAACATTAATTGAGTATGTTGAAAAGAAAATTACGCTAGATGTCGCTGACAACTAGGTTCAAAAGTTTAGTTATTTTGTAAAGCAAACAAATTTTCTGATTTGATATCATACACCCACTATAGAATAGAAATATAAATAACAGTAATAGTCAAGAATAATATCTATGAAATCATTGTCATCCAACGAAATTTCCTCGAATAAAGGTCAGCAGAACTTTTGATTACTCTTGATTTGACATTTAAGTGCGTTATATTTATAAAGTATTCTATACTCTTTGTTAAAATGTGGTTTATATAACAATAAACTGGCGCGTTATAATTCTGTTTTATTAACCTAAATTTGCTTCCTACTTTTTTTTATAGTATAAAAAACACCTTTAAGCCAAGTACAATGTCCAGGACATTGAAGATGTTGGACGTAAAAAACGAATTCGAACTAGTCAAAATGTAAATATTTTGCATCATTTTCGAAACGACAAGTAAACCAGACGTGACATTGTTGGGCGCACGGGTGATGTAGGTTGCTGCACTACAGGTATGAGAAGTGGAGCTGAGATAATATATCTATCTCACTCAGTGTAATACAAAATGCGTATGTTAGACAAGAACAGAACAATCTGCCTTTGCGTCACTGAATAAACAAGGCAGCCTTCCGAGTCTGTAGCACTCGACGAGTTGGAAGTTGAAACGAACGAACCGGCGCCATTACTCTCGACGTATCCCTACGAACGTGACCGTGTCTACTTTTCGCTCGTTTTCCCTTCATCGATCGCGTTAAAACATCAATACTGCGCAGTGTAAGGTAAGGAAGCTGTATTTTTAAGTTGTTTTGGAAGCAGTGCGTCAAAATCGATGGCAGTGAGTGCAAATAAAATAGTTTTATGGGGGCCAGAAGAGCTTTCTCGCTTATTTATGCAAAGAATTTACCGAGGGCGGTGTGTGCATATAGGAATCGCAGGCTCTCGAGCGAGGCGCGGCGAGCGGCGCTGCCTTCGCCGCCTGCGCACCCTTAGCTACTCGTACAATTACAGTGACTAAATTAGTAAATTATGTGTCAGTTCGTTGGTCAGTGATTTAGTGTTTTTGTGCTCTTTGTTCGTGTCGCGTGGTGTGTTCCCGTACTTCGGCAACCGTTGTCTTCGAACGTTAATTGTGTTGGTTTCTTTGTGTGTGGGACGTAATTCGTCTCCGTTTCTTGCGCTGACGCACATTATTGACAACTTTAGTAATCCTCGCCGAGGCCGAGAGCCTTATCTTGCTTTACGACTTATTGTGGACACAAAACGAGTACCTTCTTTACATTACCAATTAGGCACTCGTTATTGCGTTCACTCGGACTTCTAGCATCGTTCAAAAATGATAACTATTAACATGAATAGTTCCCTTTCCTAAGACCAATTTAGATAAAAAACGCATTATAACTATTAACCTTAATTTTATACAGAAGAATTATAAGTATGATATCAATCACTTCCAAGAACGCTCGTTATTCACATAGTAATAAACAGAACAGAAAAAACGTACTAAATCTTAATGATATTCAAAATTATTAATAACTTTTGAGTAATGTAACTATAATGTGTACTTTTGTTCGTAACGCCATTGTAAAAACATTCTGTATAGTAGATAGGTACATACGCAAATGTTTCTTGTAAATTTGCAAATAAAACTTTCAGCGTTCGCCGTATGCTTTGGTCATTTGGAAACAGCTGTATTGTTCCTAACTGTAAACTAAGCACAGATGCGATTACATAAAAGTTGAAACACAAAACCACTATTTTCAGTGCACATTGTTACCTATCTCGTAACAAACAATAGAGCCTCGTCTTCAGTATCAACGTATTTTATCTCGTGCTTCTCGATTTATCTTATCTGTATTATTCACTCGATATAGGTATACCCACTTGTCTAGTTTCATGTGTTTTATATAAATACAAAGCATATATTCCAGGTAACCATTGTTACAAATAATAAATCGAACTTTATGCTTCGACTAGATATCCCTCAAGATTACTTGTATAATTTCTTGAAAGCCATCTTGTTTTGAATCGTTTCAACTTACAAGCTTAAAATTTTGCTTCCAGACCAACATTTCCCAACTGAAAATGTTGATGTTATAAAAAGTATTTAAAAAAATTGTGACTTTAACCTCAATTAAAATGACTTCATCATTCTTCATAACATATCAAAACATAAGACAACATTTTAACAGAGATTAATTTAAACTGTTGCTTTACATTTATCATTAATCTCTTCATCTAGGCTTGTATACTGGTACAAGTTTACTGTTTATTGAATTCGAAATGACGTCGAGTATTGCGTCATTTTCATTTCATTCTGTCTCGGTAACGGCAAAACCGTTACTTTACCCAATAAATTGTTAGACATTGTATCCGTTCGTGACCCGCATCTGGAACGATGACGTCATAGATTTTTCCGAACGCAGTTTTTTCCCGGCAACTTAACACTTCAGTTTCCTATTACATTACACATGTTATCATCATGTCAGTGATACCAGTTGAAAAAATAGTTCGATTCACAAGTATCTTTCAATCTAATTGCTGTTCTATATATGTATATTGTATACACTCTGTTAGTTACGTTAGTAAGTTTGATGTGTGACAATATTACAAGTGATGTTTGTATAAACGATTTACAAGCATATAAAACAATTGAAATATGGCTTGTAACTACGTTACTTGATTAAATAAGAGCGAATAAGAGCCTGGAGCAAATAACAGAGTCCAATTGACTTAATAGATCTCGTATCCGCAGTGCAAAAGGAAGGTGACATCAGATAGTTGATGGCATGTACAGACTATTTGTCGATGATAATGATCAATCGGCACAATTGAGAGGCCGGCTCGTGAGTGGGACGACAAAACGTTCCTTCTATATGATCATGAGTCGCTGTTAAATGACCGTAACGATAAAACATCTATGGACACAATGTATACTGACAGAGTATTCGTTTCAGTGAATCTGTTTCCAATCGTTGAGAAAACACATGTATGAAATTGCATTACAAATGTGCGTTTTAAAATAGGAACACATGATGAGGAAATCATCTTCGAAATGCATGTTAAGTCTGTATAGACTCCACTTTGCCCACGTGTAAATCTATGGCTTTAACCCTTATCGTTCTGCAGGAGACCCGTTACCTAACACTCGAATGGTTCAAAAGTTAATGATGATGAGGAAATATGTAAATCACCTTTTAAAAATCAAAGTCTTCGATCTGTAAATAATTTATAAGTACCTACATTTTAACGAAATTAGTTATCGTATCTCGTCTGTATCTTGATCATGCATTGATAATTTCACTATGCTGTAACAATTTTACTACCTAACATAAAAGTACCTATAATGCTATACCTTGTTTGTCTAATTGCTGTTACCAAAATAAATTTAAGATTACCTTTCTTGATTCTATCTGTATTGTAAATGTTATCTTTTTCAGGCGTACCGTTTTTCTTTGAGATTTCTTGTTACATTTAGAATACAACTGGATCAAAGTCATATTTAAATACATTCTAGATTTGTTATTCTAATCTTGATTCATTAACATTGTTCTATTGTATGCTTTTATTTACTTCGTTCCGCTATTTCAACACAGTATACTTTTCTAATGCCCGCCATTTTAAGGGTTATGCAGAAATAACTAGTTGCTTGAGAACTGGTATTACGATGAGTAAACTAATGTCTATAATGACAAAAGATACCTTACAATATTACGATGTCGGTAGGGAATCTAGTACCATAAATCTCTAAGTTCGCACAGGCGACGGACCTCATCTATATTCAACACTCTCCTGCACGTACAATTCGGAAACTTCTGACGACTGTAATAATCAGTATCTGACTCATTTGGTTAACCCCGATGAGTCTTGATCTCGCTAGGCATTTGCCTCTATCTCATTTCTACCGTAACCAGGGAGAAATATTTAATTTGAAGTCAATATTATCTCTCGTAAATTCTAGAACAACACTGTTCTTAATGTAAAATTTCATGATAAGTTAAATGCCTTTGTAAGTATATATAATTACTTATGCATATATAAATTATAATATAAAGTTTTCGCATTTTTTTTATTAATTTCACACAATCTCGTGTCAGAAGCATCCATGTTAGTAATTAAGATGTAACAAAAAAAATAGTGAAAAACGTACAATGAAAGAGGATAGCCTAATAACAAGACTATGGTAAGTATAATACAAAGTAACCAAGAGCCGATATCGAACAACAGACCAACTCGTGGTCATAGCGAAGCGTTGTTGGAGCTTATCAAGGAATTCATCGAACCAACAACATTACGGAAAAGGCAACTCACATTAATGTATAAGGAAGTTGCTTTTATAAAGAAAGGATTACAGTACGAAGTAGTTTTAAAAAAACTGATAAGTTCTCAAATTACTTTAGTTTGGAGGTGATTCATTCCGTTACAATGTTCCCGTTTGTCTGCTCTCAATATCTAATATAAACAATGAATCGATTGTGCTAGATCACCCTATACAAGTTTTAGTTGTATTTGATTCATTTTTTGATCATATTTGGACGTGAAATCAATCAAGATAACATTTTATCAACATGTAACCTTGTTATACTCAAAGTAACGAACTTCGCTTTTAAAAGTCTTCTGATTCAAGTTGAATGATTGGAATGAAGAATACTTGGACATATCTGAACTACGGGTTTAATAAGACGATTGTTATATGGTGTAGAGAAAAAATTAATGATGGCAAATGGAACCTCGCCGCCGCTATGAGTTGCCGGCCTTGTTCCGAGAACAGAGAACATTCCAGACATTCTGCACAATGCACGCGAGACGAGACGCCGAGCAAACCCTCATTGAACCCGTCGCTCCGAATAGTTCGTTCTGAGGAAGTGGGCGGCTTCAACGTACACTACGGTTATATGAACATGAAAAAGTATAAATCTATAGAAATAAATTCATACGTATGTACGTAGTTTTCCAGCCCTCTACTTGCCATAACGCTGGCACTGCCTACTTTGTGATCAGATGGTCGAGGGTGGAAATGTCCTAAGACATTAAATCATTATAGGTAATTTGAAGAACTTTGAATAAATACGAATTGATAGAATTTTCAAGGCATTTTGAATAAGCCAAGACTATTTATGCCGTAAAATATTTTTGAAATAATGTTATAACTCAGCAGCTCCGTAAGCAGTTAACAATTTTATGATTCAGAAACAAAGACTAGTATTACATAACGTATCAAGATTCAATCATACAGTCACATATAAAACATGCTGCTACGTATATAATCGGATGTTGGGATAGTGACGTACCTACTTGGCGGTTGACTGAGTCTTATTAAATAGACATTGCAATGACTTGATAATTGAAGTGAATGTAGATTAGGCTAAATATTTGTCAAGCGTAAATTACATAACATCACGTCTGTATTTGCTCGAAAGAGTTAGGCAGAGCATTGAAGTACTTCCATATTTCACATTTAATGTGATGCGTCCGATGGCAGGGGGTTAGCCTATTACCATATAACGGACACCAGGCAAATTAGTGTGACGATGAATGATGGACATGCAAGTTGGCGGTTACGTTTAGTTGCCATAATATGTACAGTCTGCACGGGGCAGTAATGATATTTCAAACTCTGTAAAGAGACCCAATAGTATTGTGCTATCTGGCGACACAGTCGTTACGGGCTGTTCAGCCGATGACGACATCACTACACATACATCATGCGGAATATCAATGGATTTATTGTGACTTTGGCTGTAGACCATACTGACAGGAGGCACGTGTCCAACAGTAGAATGGTTTTAGGTTTGATGTCGATTGTGTCTTTTAATGTTGTTCTGTCTAAATCAACTTAACGCTGAACATACAAAAAGTAAAACACATAGAAGTGTCCTTAACACGAGTGTCGAGCATTCGAGTAATTTTTACGTTTCGAAAAGAATGAAAGAAATAAAATGTGTTCAGTAATTTGAGGGCAGTTTTTATTTGATGATGAAAGTGTGTTAATACAGAAAACGTTTCAAAAGTTTGCTAAAGTTGTAATTGTGCTGTTATATTTGAGACGACCAATATTCATGTTAGCATGGGTGTGGTAATGGGTAAGAGTGACGAATTCGTGAGTATTTTTTGAGACAGTGTGTTGCGCAATGTTATATGACGAAACATTACTTATTAGTAATGTTTTAATTATTAGTAAACGTGAAATCGTTTAACGTCGAGATGAATCACTTATTAATAATATACATGCATTTAATTTGAATATATTATATTAAACAATGACAAGAATGACAAAACAGTTGTACAATACGAACGTTGATTGATGTAGAGAGTACCGAGAGAATCCAAGATTCACATTTTTTACCAAACTGTAACAGGTCTAATACGGGCCGAGGAGTCAGAAGTGTCTTATACTAGCGTGCAAATGTGAAAAGAGTTGTATGTGTGGTGAAAGATCGTCAGTACCGTCAAGATAGAGATACTTAACGAGTTAAATGAATGTAGAGGGAGCAAAGGAAGTCTTCCAAGATCTAAGCAAGTAAAACCCTTAATCTCTGCCTACCCCGGCGGGAAACAAGCGTGATACTCGTAGTATGGACGTATTATATTGCTGTTTCTGACAAGTATTACTCTGTGATCGATTTTTAAATATTCATTAATATAGTTTATTGGCTGTTCAATTTCTGTGTTGAGAACTATTATTGCAATTACGTGTAATTATTTTAGTATTTATGATGAGTTTTAGGGTGATTTTTGTATAGTACATTTTTAAATTATATATTAACAGCTTTGTTTATTGCATACCTATTACAATTTAACAGGAATTGTTTATAATATTAAATGCATTAGCATTGAAATTTTGACTTCATTGGCCGACGGGCTGTTAAGCGCTACTGGTGATGGAGAGGTCGTTGGCTCAAATCACGGGTCGGGTACTATTGAATATTTCTAGTAGCGGCTTGAAGTCTGAATTTGTGCGCGGTGCAATGTAAATGGTGTAACGTGGAAGTGTCCTACACTCTTCTGCTTACCTCTTTGGGGATTACAGGTCTGATGTTACGTTTTTATTAGCATTAAAATGTCAGTCAGTGCCATGACTTTGAACTTTACTTGAAAAATACCAAAATAATAAAAGTATCAATAATCTTTGTATGAAAATATAGATGGCTTTGCTGGGTAACTTTTATACAACATGTAACGCGATGGTAAGGTGAATTGTGTTAGGACTCATCTGCGCCCTCTCAGGGAAATACGCTCGCAATGTTACGCTAACAAAACTCTTTGTTATAAAAGTTCCGGTAACAGTCAGCAGCTGTAGTTTAACATTCAGCCGCGCACTCCGCGTGTCCTAGGTTCAAATCCAAACACGTATCTTTTGACAAATTTATATGCATCGTAAACATTAAATATCATTTCCTCTATCGGTGAAGGTAAATAGTCTTAATAAAACGGTACGTCTTAGATTTCACCATAATGTTTTCTTGGTGTCAAGTTCGCCAACCCCTTCTTCACCAATTGACATACTATGGCTTTTATCTTTCCCATTCTGATAGGATCCCGTGGATAACAGTGGAATGAACAGTTGATGATGTAGGTAAATTATTTATATCTAAGAATTTTCCATATTTACAGTCACTATCAGACTTTACATCGAAGAATTCACACGAACAACGTTGTTTTTCTCGGAAAATCTCCGCTATAAATACATTATGCTGGTTAGATGTAAAGTAAGTCCATTGATTTACATCTGATTCAGTGTAGTTCCATACAAGGCTTGTGTTCAAATTGACAAGCTGTACAATATCACTGAACAAACATCAGCATAATCACATCACTGTCACATATAAGCATCCCCTGATGAGCGTCATCCCGCCCTAAATCGATAAACAATATACGAGTATATTCCTATTTAGTATGTTTTTTCTGTAAGTTTCATCTACATTTTCTCAGAAAATGAAACGTGTATTAACAAAGTCGATTTATACTAGGTATAGTACAGTCAATTATAATCCCAATAAAAAGCACATCAATGACAAAATCATAAAGTTACCAGATGAACATTAATTGTTATGAAAATTAATATTCCTAGCTGAGAAAAACTCAAGGTTGAACCGTTGATCTAAAGAATTTAATTTTCAATAAAAAAATATATGGATTATTGCGTAAAATAATGACGCTATAATTTAAAAATAAATGTAGCTACCATTGTTCGATAATTTAAGAAAAATGCGGTAACTGTACGACGTCTCTTATCGTCTCGGTATTTCTTATTCAAACAGTGAAGTACTAGAAAAACAAGATATTTCGATCCTCGCAGCCAACAAGCGAAGATAACGAGCCAGCCAGTGTAAACTTAACGCAACCCCTATTCAATGTGGCCAAGCGCGCATTATACAAATTAAACATAGCTCACAAGCTGAAATTGAACAGCTTGTGAACTATTACCTAATTCCTTTAATATTGCATTGACCGGAAGCACTCGATAAAAATAATCTATCCATGTTAGTAAAAAAATATAGAAACTTGGTAAACATCTGCACAAATTCAAAGAAGTGAACATACTTGGAATTAGGTTCCACTAATATTTATGTGAGCAAATTATGCTATGTAGTTAAACATGACGTCATCCCTTAATCGCCTGTAAGTAGCGTAGAATCAGCTCTTTGATAGCACGAAACGAAATTGCAATAACCGAGGGCCTAGAATAAATTTGCATTAAGTATAAATTACAATTTGTAAATGTGAACCACTAAGTGTGCACCGATATAATTCAAAACGATTGCGAAAAGTGGTTATTATTATATAATCACTCCAGGTTTCTTTCAGAGTAGGCAGAGAGCCGGTGTTCTCAATGGTGTTATATTATTTAAACAGTTAATCTTATTGTACTTATGTATTTTTACCCGTACCTGTAAATACAGGTAAGGGAATTTAGAATGGTCTACGTCTCTTAATATCGCTGTATTGTATGTACATATATAGATTGCTTCTGTTTAATTGCATTAATATGAGGTGTTTGTTTGTATGTCTGATAGTTATTCCTACTCAAATGGATGTAGCGGATCCAGTTGCATAACGTTATACTTTGTCAACATTGGTTCTTTTCGGCGAACTCAAACAATCGCATGGTCATGGTCATTGGTTTCGATAAAAAACGCATTCGCCTTGTGAAATAGTTTAAGTGATTAATTTACTGTTCGTCTGTTTTACGTTTCCTACAATCACTTATGAAACTCAAAAGGATATTTTTGGGAACGATGGTATAAATTACTCCGCCTGTGTCGTTCATCTTGGAATTGTTGAGTCCGTGAAAGACCCGGCACGCTTTCTTCCTAATTCTCGAGTTTTTGTTCAGTTGAAGGTATATTTGCATCTCATTCGGTCATGCGAGTGCGAGCGAGATGCAAAGTCTGCCATTCATGGATAGAAACGATTGCACTACGGTCTGTATACCACCGTTTGCGTTCTCTTTCCACTTGCATTGTGTAGTCAGTCCTACCACATTGATGTGCGTCTTAAGGCCTACGGAGCGTCTATGTCTATACGATGTCGAGAGCTTTTAGTATGGCGTAATAATTGTGGGTGTGTTTTTATTATTGTACGCGTCGGCGGCAATAAGTAAGAAGATAAAGATTTAATATCTAACAGCGACCAGTCCAGAACATTCGAAAGTGGGTTCATTGGAAGGATTAATATTATTCCAAAGATATTAAAGTTTTAAATTATAATAGGTTTATTATAAAAGCTGAGTTCCAAAGAGCCTTAACGGTACAAAATAAGCTTCATCCATATAAAATCAATGGCTTAGTAATTTGTTCCCTTAAGTCAGAATATTTTTTGAGGAATTACTATCTGTAAGAATTAGTCGATATATGAGTAACGATTAGTTTTTACACAAATAAAACACGTCCCATGGTGCAAGATAAACCGGATCCGTGTATTGCATTAGGTATAGGTACATGTTAGTGATAAGTACGAAGCGAAAATACTTAAGATAACAGGTCAAAGTAACGGGAATTTTTAACATATTACCATACACGTTTAGATGAATGAACGATGGAACAACAAATGATAACAGCATCCATCGCTTTAAGCGAGTTCGCTAATCAAAGCTAATATCGTTAATCATGCACCAAAACCAAAGCAGTTAGAGGTACATTAACTTCGACCTTTTAAAATTTCAAGCGAGTCATCGATTGCTATTCTGAATGGTATTTCAATTAATAGTGAAAGTAGGTTTACTGAAAGTTATGTAAAGCGTGTAAATAGTGTTGCTTAACTTTTCAGTATCCATCTTCTCTGCGTATCGACTCCGGCAGTTATATTGTTGAGGACCAAAAATATTAGTATCCATGAATAATATCGATTAAACTAAATTTTAATGCAGAGTAGAAAATATTGCGAGAACTTAATATTTCGCGTTTCGTTAAATTCAAATTTTTATGTGATGTTGATAAATATTTTGCATAAATGTTTACAATATGTATTACAATGACTACATTAAATATGCTTAAAATGGAAATGTTCTAGAAGACGCTAATAATAGTGTAGTAAGAAAATAGTATGATTCAAACTGCGTGACAATGACTTACATTTTCTAGGTTATTTCCACTATTTGTGGGTCAGTTATTTAAAAACATCTGTAATCGTTTAGATAAATACCATCGACTATTTTTCAACTTTTCTATTTTTTTTGTATCAACACAAAGCACTTTTTTGTGGTCTGTTCGCATCGACTATGGTGTGAGCGGGTCATGTTACTTATACGACCAAACGTTGATCACGCGGTTATCATTTATAATTCAGTGCCGTCGCAAGGATGTGTTGGCATCCATAAAATTATTTGTGGCGATGACTAGCTGCTATTTGTTCGGCTTTGCAATATCTGTACGCGTATTAGTATGTTATATGTGTACTTGTGCGTTGGTAACCTTCAATATTCCTCAAAATTTTGAAGAAATACATATACAGCCGATATTACCCACATCTTTACATTATAACATAATTTTAATATACTATTATAACTCTAATCTACATTCCCTCGTATGTAGATAAGAATGTGAATTTAAAATAATATGTGGAACATGTAATTTTTTGCATACAGGTTTAAGTACCTTATTTATACCAAAATCTTAAAAATTGACTCAATTATCATATTAACACATCCACTATACCTTGAAGGACGCGCATAAAAAACAAAAGGGCCACCCGAGGATGTTAACTGTTGATAAATATTTATAACGTTTTAAAAACATTGCTAAAATCATACGTAGGTACATCAATAAAAACTTAAGGAGCCGTCGTGAATAAATAAGTGAAAAAATAAGTTCTCCATTCCGATCATGTCCGTCGAAGATTTACGAGATGTCTGCGAGGTTGAGCTAACAAATGCGGGAACTTGATTTGCACTTGGCGCCGCCAGAGATGCTCAAAATAATTAATTGGTCCTTAGTTCAATTCAATGGACGATCCAATAAACCGTACAGTGTATACTAATGATTGTGGACAGTCGTAGAGGACTCATAAATGCTAAGCATTCCGACCTCACACACTTACGTTACTTACAATCTCTATTAGAATCTATCCATTGATTAATTTGGTCAATTGGGATACGTCTTGGCTTCTTTGTCAACTTTCCCTTCTAAATAGGTTTTCTCTCCTTCTACTTCGTTGTGTGAATCATTAGTCTCCATAAGTTTTTTCAGTCTCTTGGGAATTGCAAAACGGACAGGAATATCCAATTGTTCAGTCTGTTCTAACCATCGTTTTTATATTTAGCATTTATTTTCCCTGTCACAAAACCATGTTGATACGAAACTGATAATCACTAGTCAGCTAATTAACAACTTCCTCAATATCCTTTGTTCAAAATGTATAAAGAAACATTTTTATTAGTCAGAAAAATTTGGACTAACTACGCTTATAGAAATAAAATGTCTTGTGCATTGATTTATTGGCTCAAATTTTTATATATAGGAATCTTCTTTGACAATAATTTCGGAAGTCGTTGATTTATTGATCTGCTATGACTCATTTGATTGTAAAATTAGTCAAAATTTTATATATCTTTATCAACTACATATGTATATTAAATCAGATGTATTTTCGCTTATGACATAAATTGGCCAGGGAATAACATCAACAAATCTTTTAAGATCCAAAGCCGTGATAGCGCGTCTAGATAAACGTATTTGATATAAATATAATATCAACCAACCATTTCACATTTATTTCATAAATAGCTGTTGTTAGCGGTAGAAGTGATAAAAAGTGGTACGGAATAAATGTCACTGGAAATAGGAGTTTCTTTAAAATTGTGGTGTTATGGTGCGCGATTAGGTACGTCTATACAATTTTGTTGATTCATCATCATCTCATTCGCCTTTACTCTTTCACTGCTGAACATAGTTTATTTCTGAGGGATGGCAAAATAATCAGTCCTTCATTGATTTCAACCAACCAAAGCCATTCTGCTTTTTAACGTCATTAGTCCAAGGAGCTCCAGGGTATCCACAGTATTTCTATTACTCATATTATTACTTTTCTTTTCTGTGCTTCCAAATTTTTTGATTGACATTGTCTTGGTTTTGGAATCAGCATAAAGTGATAATTTATCTTTTTTATACATATAATGTTTTCATTTTTTTTACTCATTTACTTTTAGTCAATTATCTTGTAAGTAATATGATAAGTTATTGTATACAAACGCAAAGGTTCCTTTATTATAATGCCTAATACTTACCCGCTATTAAACTTTTACCCTCATTGTCTTATGACATAATGGTTTCATTATTATTGCCATTAGCTATTTATCATCATAATACTTACGTAAAGACCTTCACACCTTTGTACGACTTACAATAGAGCTACGCATAATGAATTTAATATTGATGAGTTTCTAAAGCACTAACCCCTAAGTATAGTCGCTAAAACTAAATAATATCGCCTTCAATCAGTTTCCCTTTTCGGGTCGGGGTTGTCGGGTCTCCCTTGGAAATGTAAACGGTTAAGGTCATAGTCCGCCCCATGGACCGAATGCGGGTTAGCAGACTTCACGTGCCTCAAATACCGGTATGGAGAAGTCCAAGATTACGGGTTTTTTCGCGATGTGTTTCTTCACCATTAGTAACACTGACGCTAAATTTTAAATCTTCATTTTAAGCTCATAGGCCTTTTACAATCGGTATACTGCTCCTTAAATAGCATTCCTACTCTGAGTTAATAGCGAAACACATTCTCGTATTAACATTTCTGGATGCACATCATCATTACTGCACTGCACTGCTGGATACAGACTTCTTGAAGGGTTTTTTACTCATAATCATCACGCTTGGTATGGGATTGGAAATCATTTTTAAATGGGAAGCACATTATTGACCCATCGATCCGATCCATAATGTAATTTGTATTTAAATTTTCAAATAGAAAGTCCTATATCGATTGTTGACGTGCATTCAGACGTATTACCTCAAATATTGACAATATAGTCAGGACAGGCGCACAACTGGCAGCTTGCCGTCGCAAGTAATTGACTTCCACGAACCTGCCCGCCTCGTCACCGTCGTGCGTTTACCTGCAACGACCGCGTCACTGGCGACATTTTGATACAGTCAGGTGTTTTGCAGGACGTTTTATTATTTGTAGGACTGGAATTTTTTTCCGACCATTTGATCGTTCCACTATCGCAACACGGGTCCCCTCTCAGAATAAAAGTGTAAAGCTCCAGTCTGCAACCCTACCCAAGTGCGGGTGGACGGAATTCACACGCGTTAGAGAACGATTTTTTTTAGAACTTTGTGGTGTGCAGGTTTCCTCACAATGTTTTCCTTCGCCGTTATAGCAAGTAATACTTCAACTTAAAACGCACATTTTTAAGAGGTGTGCGCTAGGGTTTGGACCCAGTCTCCCAAAATGAAAGCTCGAATTTCAAACCACTGAGCTGACACTGACATACACTGAGAGAACATATGTATATGTATGTATGTTTTTAACCGACTTCTTGTGTATCCTAAGAAGTGCAGGTTTCCTCACGATGTTTTCGTTCACCGTTATAGCAAGTGCTCTTTAAATACCAAAAATTACTGAAATATTCATTTATTTTGTTGTAAATAAACATATGGAGCCGGATAAAGATGTAGTAAAGAATTTAAACTAGATTAAGCATTATACAGTATGTATATAAATATTGAAGTACTTCGTTTGTAAAGATAAAGATATTTGTCAATCGTAACTCCCTGCATATAACGTAGAGTACCGGGCATGTCGATATAATTATATAATATGTCCAGGCGACAGTAATGTCTGTGTATATAAAACACGACATCAAAAATAAATATGGGCGTGAT
>DWTO01000417.1:0-21618 GCA_018244755.1 Jemadia pseudognetus | reverse complement strand
ATGTGGAGGAGACGCGGCAGGTCTGTAAGGATACAGCTATTTGGCACTCGGTGCTCTCTACCTACCCCGCAAGGGACCTAGCGTGAGTATATGTATGTATGTAATTAAAACATTTTTTAAATTCAATAAGGCGTGGTAATGTAGAACGCTAATCATTTAAGCTTTATTGCTGCGAGAGGCAAAATGGCGGACGACTTAAGAGACATTGGAGTGAATGTGACAGTTTCATTCGTCAGGTTGAAGCTGGAGAGTAGATTTATGTCGCAGAGGCCGCGGTGCTGAAGCGTCGAATAAACGTGTGTCCATTTTTAAAACATTTCCGCATATCACACTAATCCTATTTAACGCTCTAAAACGTTTGATCATTAAAAGCGTACAGATATAGTGCTGTTTTGCTTTGTATTTTACATATTGTTTATACAACAATCCTTGTAAACACAGTAATGTTAAAATAGACCAATAGCCCGACCCGAGCTCTGAACCCGGGACCATTCCACCGGCCGTCGCGCTTACACTCGACAAGACCAACAAGGCAGTCAATTTTAAAATATAAAAGAACACCAATCGTCAGTTAACTTGTGGGCATATTAATATGATATTAGTGCTTAGAGATTGAAATCTTGCCAATTTTCGTATATAATTCATACGTTTCATTATAATTATCTATGCGCGAATCATTGATGGGAAACATGATAAAAAGCGGTCGTCCGGGGTTCTTTTACATAATCGCTGGTTGATTGGAGAAAACAGCATTAATATTCCGGTGCAATCTAAACGAGATCAATGCGACTTTGTATGAAACCTTGTATCGTGATTATGCACGGTTTAGCGACTTATATTAGAAATTGCGTTCGCTTAATATTTTATAGTCTCGATAGCCGTTATAGAAGAGTTGTTAGCCAAGTTGGTATTCCGTAGTAGAGAGTGTGTGTTGAAAATATATTTTTTCCAGAAAGTTCGATCAAATCAAAGGATTTGTGGAATTTAATTTTTCCATACTCACGTTTTGATCATCTTCTTTGAACCTTCTGATGTCCCGAGATCGTTCAAACAGGACGCTTGCTGAGTAGCACCTAAATTCGTGAGTGAGTGTTGGCGACGTTGCCACTCTACTGTTAAATGAAATACTTCCCAAATGTCTTGTATTGAATAATAACGCAACTTTCAGCTAACGCTTTAAAGAATTTGCTTTGACATCTAGACTATGTATGTATATGTCTATACACAAAAGGCGTTATTCAAAATTTCTTGTAACAATATTTCATTACAATAATGAAAATTTTGACATCAAATTTAATACTCAGAACCTTACTATCATTTTAATATAAACATGTTATCAAAAAAATTTAATCGTCCGAGTTTATCGGTTATTTTCATCCATGACATATTGACAAATGTTAAAATAAATTTGTCTTGCTTCACACCATATGCGGCTACAGAAATAAGGAAATGTTCGTTGTTATCGGAACCTTATAATTTACCACAGCACACACACAAACACACACACACACACACTTGGCTTTGCGTTTTCTTTGTTTGTAAAAATTCCTTACTTGATACATTCCAGCTAACCACATGTATGTTCTTTTAACATTGCCGTTCATGATATGTTCTTTTAGAGGTCATTACCTATATGTAAATTAAAATCTAGTCTATTCAAAGTATTTATAAGTGCTGTTTGTCATCAAAAAGAATTACAGATCAAACGTAGGCCACGGCGTCCTCCAGCTAGGGGGAGTGACGATACACGCACAATTGCTGGCAGCGGTTGGATGCAAAGAGCTGAAGATCGAACTCGGTGGCGTGCTACTGGAGAGGCCCGTGTCCAACAGTGGGCGGGAATAGATTGTGATAGAATTCTAATTTCAGAACGAGACTTATTAACAAGTACAATATTATTAACACAGTATAAAACAGCAGTTACATAGCGTTGGTTTTATGCGAATTATTTAGTTTCAGGTGTTATCTCGGCGGTGAAAAACATCAATTCAGTTTTCTTATCAGTGTCTGCGATTACATTAATTGATCAGTGAAACTGCACTTTGGGTTTATTTCCCAATGTCTGTCTGGTTCTGCCCAATGGCTTATCGAGTGTCGAGATAAGAAACTAAGTGTTGCATTAGTTGTTAATTAACTTACGATAATTGATACAATATTAATTGTGTGATGGCTGTTCTTGTCAGTGTGTTCTGATTTAACTAATGTTCGTTATACTCCTTACTGATCGCTGCGTGAATGTAATCGAGCAAAAGGTTTAAAAATATTTTACTGAACTGACTTGACTGCCTCGTTGGTGAGTTCAAGCGGTACGGCAGATAGAGAGGTCCTGAGTTTAAATCCCGGCTCGAGTACTCTTGGACTATTCTATGATTTTCTAGTAGTGACTCGGAATCTGAAGTTGTTTATTCCATAGAGGGACGTAATCTTTGAAAGGAACGGTTGTGCGGTACTGCACTGAATTACGTTGTTTCAAATATGTAGAAAGGTAGTGATGGCCTAGTCTTAGAATTCAACCTTTCACTCCGAGGGTCACTGAACGGTGTAACGGTCAAGGAAAACGTCGTGAGGAAACCTGCACACCTTGGAGTTCTCCATTAGGTTCTCCAAAGCTGGTAATGATAATGCAACACGAGAATTATGAATTAGGATTTTTCTTTTGTGTATTTATGTTTATTCTGTTCACGCTCTTACGGCTTTGGTGTGCCAGTACTGAGTGCGATAATTGTTAATCCGAGGACACGGCAGTGCCTCGGGCCAAGTTCAAACACAACATAATGTCTGTGTACTTGGGTGCCTAGAGACCACTGCCTGTCTATATTTGAGTATAGAGTGGCGGGATTACTTATACACAGATATGTACCTACTCGTACCTACCTAATTGTCGTGTCGTATCTCTGGAATTTAAATGAACTATATCCTAATGTATTAAAGGCGATGTGCTCGACTGTATCTCGGCTATTACGCCTAATCTCGTCCTAACTACATAATTTTCCTCTTCCGCAGATATATTTTTAACATGTTGCTACCTACTCGCCATAAAGAAGTATTGAGTGAGATCTGTCATGTCTTTGATCATTATTATTCACATGAATACTAATTAATACTTACTATGTAGTTCATTTAATTATAGGTCAGTACATATATTAGGTACAGTATATGTTACAGCTAACATCTATATATGTATTTGTGAGAGGCAACTGTTGTTAGTGTAAAAAATATAATAAAATTACATCACGCCTGTAATCTCCGAATGGATAGGCAGAAAAGTGCAGTACATTCCCACGTTTCACTAGTTACTTTTACATCCCACTATGAGCCTACTGCCATGTAACCGGCAAATATAAAGACTCCGAGCCACTATTAGAAAATCGAAATAAGAAAAATCTAATAGTGCCCAACCGGGGATTCGAACCCAGGAACTCTCAATAGGCAATCGCGCTTGCAACCAACGCGATCAACGAGGCAGTCATACAATAAAAAAATTATAACCTGCGAACTAAGCACGTCGGGTCTGTGTCGTTATCAAATGTTAAATATCGTTGTCCATATTAGGCTGTCGATGTTCTCTGCCTACCCTGCGGGGGACCTGGCGTTGCTATATTATGATAATGATAAAATCTATCCGGTGTGCAAGTGTAGAAAATGCATGAGGTCTGTAAGGAAAGAGATTTAGAAGCAGGGCGTTAATGTTTATTATAGCGCTTATTATGTTACAAGAAGACTGTCAGGTCTGTAAAGAAAGAGATTCCGCATTCAGTGCCTACCTACGTAAGGAGCCCGGCGTGATGATATGTTGACAATAATAAAACATCAACAATCATTTGTGGGTCGTGTGCCCTCTATTTATAATACGGAACGTCGCTACGGCAGCCTCGCCCGATCGCAGCGTTCAATTTTCTCTTAAGGAGATTAATAGATTTCCTGGACCCTAAGGATATTGTGAATGGTGACCCGTGACAGCTGTTCAGGGCCGCTTATTGAAAATGCGTCCGGATAGCGGAATAATTTGGGTGGCCCGAGCGTCCCTTCGCAAGCGGAAATTTCCAAAAATCGTATATTTCCTTATATAGAAATGATACGGGTTAAAAATAAACCCGCTTAGTTATGTCCAGTTAGTTGAGTGACGGTATACGCAAAGTTGCTGTATGGAATAGTTCATTGCCACTATGGTATAGATGGTCGCGTTGGTCGCAAGCGCGACTGCCGACCGAGAAGTTCTGGGTTCCAATTCCGGGTCGGGCTCTATAAAATTTCTCTAACTAAGATATTCTGGTAGTGGCTCGGAGTCTGAATATGTGCCCGGTATCTGGCAATAGGCTCACCACTTATTTGGGACATAACGTAACTGGTGAAACGTGGGAATGTACTACATTCCTCTGCCCACCTCTTCAGGGATTACTGTCGTGATGTTACGTTTTTTTAGTTTATTCTAGATTTTTAGTATGTACATAGATCTATTCAACATAAAATCGTTGTTAAACAAAATAATAACTGTAAAGCTAATCAAGTACTACTCTGCCAGTTCAGTAACGTAAAATAAGAAAAAATATTACAGCTAGCAATTTAAAATGAAGACGTTGAATTGGTTGAAACGTCTACGTAACAGGAAATTCCTTTCAAGATCGCGCGAAACCAGACCCTCGTCTTATCCTTTCTTCTGTTTTGCACTAGACAGGCGCCACTGATCTGATGACGTCACAAGCCCTTTACTTTTTCTTGTGTTTATTAAAGAAAATTGTTGTTCCTAAAATTATATAGGCGTGTCGTAATTTTCTTTTCTCTCTCTCTCCTCCTCAGGGTCTCCTCTCAGAATTAGAGGGTTATGGTTATAGTCTGACACGCTATGCAAGGGCTGGTTAACATAATTGACACAACTTAGAGAACATTTTTTTTAGTACTCTAAGATGTGCAGGATTACTCACGATGTTTTCCTTCATCGATCTAGCATGTGATATTTGATCGTAAAGCCCACATTTTGTAAAGTCGTACGCGCTAAGAATTGAACCCGGTCGCTCAGAGTGAGACGTCGAACGTAAAATAAATATCAGTATTGTTCTATAATATTAAAGTTAATTTAAATGCAAAATAGTCAAAAATGCCCAGCACATTATAGGAGCACAAATGATTATAGACTCTAAGAGTCTTAGAACAAAGTATCCTTTACGGCCGTATGCAGGTATTGTTTTATAATTGTACATACAATATACCTATGTATTATATTTGATATACGGCAGTACAAGTGTTTACTATAATATTCCATTGGTATCTGTAAAAGAAAGATATATGATGTTTTGCTTCAGTTTTTGGTACAATGTCTAGGTTCTTGACCGCTGGGGGCTTTGAATCCCTTTTCAACGTCGTAATTTAGGTCGAATTATATTCACATTGTTGTACAGTGTTAGACTTTGTACTCCGGTGTCTAACATTCTGGGACAATCACCTCGAGGCCGAAACGCCTTTCCATACAGGATTTAATGCGTTGTTTATGATATGGTAATTTGATATTACTAACGATGTTTCGTAGATATGAAGTGATTATGATTTATTATAATGTATATTACGTGGGTTCGTTTTAACCAGGATGTTTAATTTTATTATATATATGTGGAGCCGAGGTACTGATGAAGTACGATGTGAATCCTTGCTTTCAATAATAGAGTATTTACTATCGCAATAAATAAACGAAATGCAGACAGACTATTATGCTTCCTGCCTACCCTATAAGGGATGAGGGCAATATAATATCAAGTAACATTATATTTTTTAATTATGTCAACTGTAAATAAGCCTCATTTTGCTGTCCTATAAGTGAAAGTCACCATTTTGAGGGTAAATTGAGACCACTTGTGTCTCATAAGTGTACCTCTTCCTTCACAGCGGGTCACAGATCTTCAAGTGATTACTTAGCACATAGAGAGAGTCTAGCGCCGGAAATAGACACAGACTGCAACAGGCAACGACATCCCGTTCATTTATAATGTACGATGTAATATTAAATTTAGCCCTTTTTCTATCTTCGATAGTTACACGTACTTTGAAAATTATTTGTTGTGTATTTGATAAGATTTGCTGCCACTGTCATTAACTAAGACTAATATTATTTCTATGTAAAAGTACGACTAAGCTAAAAAATTACTAAACTAGAAAAATCTGGAATATTGGTATATTAATATTTTTTCTATCTTCGATGGTCCCATGGTGTGTAAAAGTTATTTGCAAAAGCTCTTTCTTGAGACCTGCTTCACTGTTACTAGGTAAAGAAATCTAGATATTATTAGTTTAAAGTCCACGTGAGTCAACTGGGAAATGTGCCGCGGAGCAAGCAGCGTTTAATTAGACGACAGGAGACGTCGAGACGTCCTACGGGAGTTAAATACGACTCTTCGTCTTATTATACTGGACTTCTTTATAATTACGTAGCCAGCCTCGTGATTCGCATCAAGTTTCATTCGATTTTTATATATTAAAACTGTCATTCCGTGTTAGTCTATAGCCCGATAATAATTAAACGAGACAGTATAATAGAGAAAATTGTTAGAGCCTCTTATCGTAACAGTGATTTTTATTTAAAATTTTTACGCAGTAGTATATAATTTAGTAATTGTAAAGTTGATAGATTTTTGTAAATGAGTAAAGACATAATATTTATAGTTTTATTTCCTCTTTTCTGCAGTCATTATATCTTGTATATGGCTTCAGTTTTAAAACGTTCATGTAACCGGTTTTTAAAGTCTGTTTTTTTACTTTGCCATCGCGCTAAAAGCTGAGTTTGCGCGCGAACGTAGCGTGAAAATTGTAGGTACGTGTGGCTCAACTTACAAATTTTGGCTACAAAATGTTGGCAAAGCAGATATTAAATGTTCGGATACCACTGAAGAACCTTGAGGGGTTTCCAAGGATGGTTCCCCTTTGCGAAACACAAGAGCACGATTTGTAACGCCAAGCCCTTGCAATGTTGGTTTAGGAATATCATATTGCATAGAAATATCGTAATACCCCGCGTTGTTGTTACGACGCCCCTTCGGATGTAAAATTTACAACGTCGTGTTAACAATGTAAGTACTTCACTTGGAATAATATATGGTTTTCCATTTATGAGTTCGATGATCGTACATACTTATATTTATTTAGCTGTAGTTTGTATGTACATATAATTATTGCATTAGTTCTGAAAGAATTAGCGAGAAGTCTTGTCGCTTAGTTTGATTATGTTTGTCATCTATTCTTTACTGATATTGTGATTTTATTGTGCTTTTGTTACGAAATTGTAAAATCCTGATGGAAGTATACACCATCGCGGATGTACATATATTAGTCGAATAAAGCTAATCAAGTACACATTGAATATCTCTCTTCAGTTTTGACAATTCGTGAACCTATGCTTTAATACGTCATATTTGGTATATTTCCCGCGGACACAATATCAAAATAAAGACGTTAACTTCAACAAACGTGCACCAGACGTCACTAGAATCCATACAAAGCTATTTTTCTTTCGACTCTCCAAATATCGTAGTACACCTTTTTACTTCCTAGACGATACACAGTCATTTGTATGCGACGTGTATCGCAAAAGATATGTGCAGACGTTTTATGACGGGCAACTTAGAATGTCAGCGTAAGAAATTATAACGTAAATAGTCAAAGTGCGCAGCCTAATATGGCGGTAAGCTTGATCGTGAACATGGATACACACTTCTTAGGGTCTGCTCTTACGAAGTAAGTCAATAAGCACTGACCAATCAGGTACAACGTCATTTTTATTCACAATTTTATGCATTCAGCCAGTTTGATTAGTAAAAGAGCTGTTCAAAATATATTGACTACAGTGCGAGTAGTAATTGAAATATGGACACTATAAGTAGAGGTTCGAAAAATTACGCGTCTGTTAATGAAATTTTCCTATAGTTTCATACGATTTTCCTTGCTGTTGTTGTTTATTTAATTTTTAGACTATGGCGTACTAACGGTATCATGTGGTACGAGCCTAAGCAGAAATTTCCATACAAATATAGACAGGTCAAGTTTGACGGCAGGCAGTTCGTTGCATGACCGTGGAGTATCATATTATCATACTCAGCATATTTTGTTCTTACGTAATAGCTGAATAGTTTCTAGATAGTGGATAAGACGTTACATGCAGTAACTTGGGTTTAATACTTTAATATGCTAATTAAATATATAGATATATATTATTATACAGTAATTTCATACTGAAAGGAGACGCGTGTCTTACATAAGAATGATGAAAGTATTGGTGCTGAAATTGGGGAATACCATTCTGCCTTTTAAGTATTTTATTATATTCGCCAGTTGTACCTGTATATGTTTAATTTTATTTCATTATTTCTAGTTCTGTATGCTCGGTTAGTGATTGCGTATTTACTAGTCCTTTGTCATAATGTTAACAATTTTTTTAAATAACTGTCCATACATGCACGCATCCCGGAACATTTGCCGGATGGTGTAGGCAGAGGTGTGGAGTACTCAAATATACCACTAGTCAAGTTATATGTTCCATTAAATAAGGTGTGTGTCTATTGACAAAACACCGGGCACGAATGTGGATTCACTTTAATTAATTAAATAAACATATAAATAAAATTGACGCGTGCGGAGATATAAATTGAAACTTGTATATTAGCATTTAACTGTCTTTATTGAAAGCGAATGATAACAAGAATAGTTATGGCGTGTCGACCGAGCTTTGTTAGAATTAACGGCCATCTTGTCAATACATTATCTTTAATGTATAATATAAAATTTACATTGAAAATTAATAAACATCACTAATGTAAAGGTTAACGGCTCAGTGGCCAGGCGGCTACACGATCATATGATTTTTATTTTCTTAATAGCGACGTTAAAACTGTGACATATGCACATGATGTGTGGCAAAATATATTTCACATGATAAATATAATGTTATAAACTAAACTGAAACTTAAAAGAATGAAGAAGTTAATGAAGAAGAAAGAAAAAGAAAGAAGAAAGAAACTTAAATGAAATCCAATTTACAATTCAATCAACCTACCCCGTAAGGAACTCGGTCTGAAGTGGCAACAATAATGCAACGCAAGTTACATACCATCAACACAAAGAACATGTGTAACACATAACATCACGCCTGTATTTCCCCGAAGGGGTAGGCGTGGGAGTGTAGTCAGTCTCGCGTTTCATTGGTTATGCCGTACATACTATCATGGAACAAGGGTGAGCCTTGCCATACATGTAGTCTTCTTTTAAGTTAGAACAGCCTAAAAACATAGCCCTACCCGGGGATGGACTTAGGACCTCTTGAGCAGAAGTTGCGCTTGCTATAGAACCAACGAGTCAGTGACGGTTTTAAGCGTCCGCCATTTTATACCTTATCCCACACTCTTCTATTCGGTGTTATATGACTCAATTACCTGAATCGTTAATCGAGTCAGCGTGACTGTCGACTGAAATATAGGTCGCAGTCGCGGCGAGCAGTCACGAGTCGCTCCGATGGGCGCATTTCGTGAAACTCATATACAGAGGTGAATTTAATGCATTCGTTCGCTCGTTATTATTATGTCATCCCGCCTGATCCCTTCCGGGGCAGGCAGAGGGCACCGAATGCCAAATGCCTCTGTCTATAAACACCTGGCGTGCGTTTTCTTTGACGGCCCTCTAAAAACACGCGACATATGTAATACCTACAAGTGGATACTAAGCGGATGACTCAAACGGGCGGCTATTAAGTGTAAGCCGCAGCACTAAGCGACCGTGCACTGGTCGCTGACATCACTCATATGCATATTCGGGCTCGTCTAATATTAGTATTGTCTACACTACACTAGGACGGGTATTTTCAGTGCGCGCCGACTGCACTCGCCTCAGCGGGATAATCTTGGTCAGTTTGAAATAAAACAAGTTCAGTTACATTGCAATTTGTCGTGTCGTGTCTCTTGCTGGAATGATTCTGTTATATGTACAATAGCAATGGAATATAGCTCGGTATATAAATCGCTCTGTGTATCCGCACTGGGCCAACGTGGCAGACTAAGGCCTTTCCCATTGTCAATCTGCGAGGAACCTGTGTGCAAGAGTGGAACATTAAAAGGGTTGATAATGCATCTAACATACATGCATACCTTTATGCCAGGTCCCTTACGGATTAGGTAGAGACCACACAATGGTAAGTACAGTGTCACTAAAAAACACACACAAAGCCAGACTCCCAGCTACTTCCGGAAAGGCTAAGTTACAAAAGTCTACAGTTCCCGAGCTGGGAAGAGAGCCCACACCTCTCGAGCGGCAGTCGCCTGCAGCCGCTCGGCCAATGTGGTGGTCAATAAAAAGATCAGAATAATAAGGACAAAGTGGGTGCGCAACGTGCGAACTGTTAGTTTACTCTGCCATTAGCTGGCACATGTGACACTGAACAGTTATAACGCAGAACGTCAGGCTGTTTCCACCGCCGCGCGTCAGTGTGTGCGGTAATAATAATATTCGATCAGCGCATCGCAAGAGGCGCGGAGGTCAGGCGGCTCCGTGTTGTTTAGTCTATGTATGACGTACAGATATCCACATATTATATATAGTTTTTTTTATTGATATAACTAGTTTAAATTACTGACTTTCCTCTATTTCGATGGTATATATTTACATGAACACGGTATTAACCATATTGTCTAATGTTGTGTTAAAAATTTAGTTGAACATTTTATTTAAAAATTAACTTCTTTGTTTTTAAATGTGTTATTTAAGTAGGATTCCTATATTTTATATATGTATGTTTATAGGCATGCGATGCTTTCAATAATAAAATTATGCAAAACTGCTAAATTACCTTCTAAACAAATTTTGAATTAAAGAAACAACATATTTTTAGGATAATAACTGAATTATAATTTATTACCGTAAATCTCTTGAAAAAATCTAATATCATGTTCTTATTTAATTACTTGCGTCGGTAGCCAGTAGATTATTTGCATCAGGAATTATAATTGAAATAAAGTCTACAAAAATTAACGGATAACAATTATAAACGAAAATGATGACTACACACATACGAGTATGTATAGTTGTTTTCATCTCCTAGCGCTGTCATTACAACTTTCTCTCAAGTCGTAACAACATACGAAACGTATCGCCTATCGAAACGAATCTCAAGGCTCACGAGGTCGAAAGGTCAGACAGACATAGTTTCTGGAGTGTTCTATTTATTTTTCTTAGCGAATAAATAAATTGACATTAGCAAGCCGCCGCACAGGCGCCACATGGCTAGCTACGCTCTACGCCCGACGTAGGATCGTGGGAATCTCCTGCCAAACACAACTAGTTTTAAATAAGTTTGTTTTTACTAGCTAATGCCCGCGATTTGAGCTGCGCTTGTAGAAATAAAATTAACAACACGCAACGTTTTACGTCCGATCGCGAGATCGTAAGAATTATTTGCCAAACAATACATTTGTATTTACGGGTACGGTACGGTACGGCCGGTTGATGGCTTCAGTTTTAAAAATAAACTAATTCCAGTTTATTACTCATCAACTCTGGCTGAAAAGATTTAATATTAAGAAAACAAATTATAATTAGTAGTATAATAAGCAGCAATTATAAATCTCCAATTTATTCAATATTTACTGGGTATATTTAGAAGAGTTCAAAACATAGCAAAGAAATTGCATCGATTTGTGTAGAGAGGAAATTGTATACCACCTTTGGTAAATAAGGAAGTGTGAGTGCTGATTGATAGACTTCACACGCCTTAGAGAATATTTTGGGAAACTCTAGGTACCTAATTACCATTTGTATATTATTAATTTTGTTATTTATAGTCATAGGCTTAAAATGTTTAGAAACACAGATATAGTGACATGACGCGATATAGATTTGTTCTAAATATATCTGCGCGAATATATTAAATATGTACTTGATTCGGATCTCCAGTAGAATTCTGAACATTCTGGAGTTTCATAGTCGTTAACGAACAAATATACCTTTTCATGTATAAAAATAAGCATATAAAATAATATATGTAAGTATTCAAGTAAAAATAAACTTATTAAAAGAAAGTAGGTACGTATTGGGTCACTGGTTTCAAAATTGAACAAATATTCAAGCAAAGCAAATATTAAGCAAGAATGAAATTATTATAATACATACTTATTATGCGAATTCATGTTTAAACTGACTTTTTTCTTGACGAAAAATGTCGAAACTACTACTCGTAATACTAATTTTATTTAAGACCATTAATCTTATTGATAACTTATACTAATTAGACTATCTGTCACTAACAGTTCTACAGTCCTATTTGAGCTTCGTTGCAGAAATCATACTTAAAAAGTACAAATTTTTTAATAAAATATTGTTAGAATAGACTTAATATAAAAGACACAAACAAAGAACATTATTTCTATTTACAAATAACGACGAATGAACGTTGAACTGAGCCGTTCTAAGTCCGACTTAAGACGAGATTAGAAAAGTCTCATAACGGACATTTTTTGTTTAAATCCACTAAACTAATTGAGTGTCTTGATTCACTGAGAATCGGCGCTCGTCAGGTGTGAACGGGTGTTATGACAGATTTGACGTAAACCTTTAATGGCTTAATAGATGTCACAACGTTTTGTGATAACGAGCGTAAAATGTTTTTTGTTATTATAAAACTATAAACATGTTTCAATATAAGTACATGAGAAATCAGATCTTAAAGTTGAACTTAGTATATTGTAGGTACATACCATGTTCTATTCCTGTAGGGGTAGGGCAGCGCCTAAGCTTCATCGACTACGGTTCTGACAAACTTTGTAAGCTGACAAAAAATTTGTCATCGTCACAGATATATTCACTGTGTGTGGGAATCGAACCCACGACACCGCTTTCCAGCTGCTTTAACCGCTGGAATAAGGAGTGCGGCTAATGCTGGGGCGTCATTAAAATATTAATGACACGAATTAAAGATGAGTAATGTCCAATTTGCGTCGTCTCAACTAATGAATGAGTAATTTGATTGTGCGGAGACAGTCCAGCCGCCGGTCTGTCTGCGCCCTTATTTTGTTTGTTGCTCACTGTGGACGCGGTCTTATGTATCAATTAATTACTCAGACAGACAAATTAGCTTTTGAAGTGACTGGAAGTATAAACGTAAAATGTTATACGTAGAGTTTTGTCTGTACAGAAATAAGATTTAAGAAAGTTTAGATTTCAGAACCTAACATTACGCTCGTATTTCTTTGTAGGGGTCGGTAGAGGAGAGTAGCGTACTCTCATGGTTCATCTATTATATTATACGTCTCACCATGGAGTTTTTCGACAATGATTGCCCTAGATCAGATATTCAAACTCCGTGTTACTACTGGAAATTTCAAGTTAGACAAATCCAATAATACTTTGCCTATCCCAGAGACTGAACCTATTGACCTATTGACCGATGCGACAGTCAATATAATACATGAAGTATATTGTTATCACTTATCTATACACATATTTCGCATTAATATCCACTATTACAATGTATGAGAATTAGCTATCGGCTGCTCTGTTCCTGTCGTGTAACTAACTACCTATATCAGTAATATGCTATTCTCGTTAAAATCCAACCTGATCAAGTCCAGCAATTTCCTAATTAGTGTGGCGTCTACCCAATTTACAATAACGTTCCAAATTCGAATGTGCGCCATTGTACATTTCACGTATAAATTACAGACTTTGAATACAGTCGATAACGGAGATTAAATTTTCGTAGGCTGAGCATCCGTTAAAGAAATTTCGAAATTGGAATGTATAATACAATCTAGCAATATATCGACTAACGCTTAAAGCGTCAAATTACTCGGTCCAAATCCTTTTTTATTTATCCAAAGTGAAAAATCATTAGTCTATGTGTGTTTTATTGTCTATTGTAAAAAAATAAGGCTTCATTTTTATACTGTAACAAGAGACCTGTCTTCATCGTTAGCATATTTCATTCCACTGCTGGACATAGGGTTTCCTTAATGAGCGCCGTCGCACCTGTACTCGGCTTGCCACTTCCGGCTTCAGCCTGCAGCCGCCGTTCACAGATGCAAAAACGAAAACAATAGAAAGGAACAAAATCCAAGCGAAAAATAACAAAAAGGAAGCGGCTGAGCTCGCGGGATCATAAAATAGAAAATTAAATTCGAAGATCACTTAACGCGCGTGTACATAATGTACTCAGTGAGAATCTTTTTTTTTCATTTTTATGTATAGGTACATAAGATTATTAGTTGATATTACATTTGCAAAAGGAGTATAAGATTAGGGATTGACAACTCTAAATACATATTTTCTAATAAATATTATTCATGACGTACACTCTGTCAATTACAAATTCATTATTTAATTTACATTGTACATGGTATTTGTGTACAATGACGTTGGTCGCCATGATTTACAGTTTCAAACTAATTAATACGCTTCGTTGATACTAAACGTTGTTTAATATCGTAGCAACCTTTAATTTGTAAGTATGTAACAATAATAGTACAGTAGTAATATGTATTGCTCATATCGTTAATTACATTTAAACCAGAGATCACTGACCCCTCGACAAGCGTGAGTCGACGCCTAGGAGTCAGCTCCTTCCCTTTACAGTTTACAGTCCCATAGTATAACATTATAAGGTAATAGTGAAAATAAAAGACGATACAAATGAAATGATATAAGTATGTAAGTAAATGAGCTACCTGTAAGCATTTTTCTATTGTGGTATTGCTTATTTGCCAACTCTGTGCTACTTTTGTAAGGTGAAATAATATAGAAGATAATTTTATTTCAGCATTGAAAATAATTCAATCGTAGTATCTATAAGTATTTACATTTTGTGTGGGAGTCGTACCGTCCTTTGAGAGTTTATTGCTGACTTACCTACTACTGGTCCACAGTTAATCTTTTCGAAAGATAAATTATTCTGTTGCAAACCTCACTAGCAGGTTTTGTTTTTTTGCTCTTATCATTGGCCAGAGTCATCTTTGAAGCTCAAGTCAGCCATTATGGTGGAAATAGTTATGTTAGAATACAATATGTCGTGCATTTATATCGTATTATATTACGATTATGTACTTTCTTACGTTAGTAAATTAAAAGGAATTATTATAATAGATTGAAGTACAATTTAATTTAAAACAAAGTAATGATAATATTTCTAATAAACAAAGTATATCTATCAGCTTTCCAATGTTTCGTTTTATGCCTAAAATTAAAATGATCAAATTACAATAATTTTTTAATTGACAGTTTTGAATCACAAAAAGAAAATCATCCGTCACTAGATTAATACGAAAATACGTGAAATATATAGTTCAACAATTATTAGAATAGTATTCAGTTCGTTTCATTCATTCGCTTAGGCGGCAAGTCACAATTCAAATGAATTTATAATAAACTATTGCTGCAAAGTCATTCCTTCCGCAGAACGTTTAATAATAGTAATTCTGTTAACAGGGTTGCGATTTCAGCAATTTTCTTCGTCCTATTTATTGTTTCTCTGAAAATTAAAATTACCAAATAAATGATTTATTACCTACGTTATGTCAGCTAGATAATATAGTAACCCAAAATTCTTAAATCGATATTAAAATTTCATTCTGTATCTCTATCTTTATGACATGTACAAGCATGGCCGTATTAATAATTAACAGATATATCGGTCTGTTATACAAAGGGCTATTAACGTATGTCGATTTTGTAAGACGTACGTCCAGAAAATGACGCTGATGATGTTGAATCAAAATAAGAAACGAGTAACGAATGCATTGGTTATGTCCTTCTCTTGACGGTATATTAACAAGCGCGCGTAACTTACCAGATGTAAATAATATATATTTTCATCGATTCTCATCCCGCATTGCCTCGAGAACACATATAAATAGCATACGAAACGTGAATATTAATGCGACGGGGCCTTATATCTTGTCGTGCTGTCCATTGATG
Organism: Jemadia pseudognetus; assembly: GCA_018244755.1. Lineage (NCBI taxonomy): Eukaryota > Metazoa > Arthropoda > Insecta > Lepidoptera > Hesperiidae > Jemadia > Jemadia pseudognetus. The sequence continues at coordinate 5,688 of DWTO01000417.1, read as the reverse complement.
ACCATAAATGCGCTGGCGTAAACGTTATTAGTAACTAAAACGCTTCTAAATGCACCCATTCAAAAGATGGATGGAACATATAAATCTTCTTATAAGAAGTGGCTGAGTCGTAGCCCTAAGCATGAGCTTAGGTTCACGGTGTTTGTAAACGACCACAGATAACTAATATTCTCGTGTACTTTACGAGTTTATTAATTTTATTCGTATGTATATTTCTTTATACGCGATTATATCCTATGTCGTATTTGTTCAAATCATATAATTCTGTGAATAAACTCTTCGTCAATTGGCAAACAAATTTTGATGTACGTATATGCATTATGTAGATCGGGAATTCCAACCGCTCATCTTCAATTGCTGCCAGGCATGTATCGTCACTACGCCGTAATTATAATAATATAATAACACAGCTATAGTACCTACAGATTAAATATTGCCTTGGTACCTTTGTTCATAATATTTCGCGCGTCGTGGAAATAAATTTGATAAGTGGCAACCCTGCATTATTAATATAAAGTAGAATAATTTACCACGTTTACACAACTGGACGTTCAATACAAAATATATGCTTGTCCGAAGGAGAAAGCTATTGGTTTAAGTCGTAATAGACTTATTGAAATCCGACCGAGGGATGATCATATTTTATTCGTGCTAACCTAGATTATGAGTATATTTAACATGTCTATTAAGTTTCATTATGGAGTATTTTGCGTTAAGTAGGATCTGGTTATTTATTATACTTGGAAGAGCGTAATATTGCGCATTATTCATTTGAAGGGTTAATCAGAAGAGTCTGTCACTCCTACTGTTCACTATTTTTGTTATATGTTTTAATGGAATAGGGATAATAATATTCAGCAATGGTTAATGCGAAATTACACTCCGTACTCAGTAGCGAAGTTAGTTAAGTACTTTATAGTTTTCCATTTGCATGTCGCGCTTGATTAGACCGGGCCGCGGTCAGTTTTATGCGTGTAATATTACCGTGGATTAAAATAATATCTTGCTTAAATTATATACCGGTTTAAATCCCGTATGTTGTTTCGGCATAGCTTGATAGTTAGACTATTGGGGAAAAATAAACGGGAGTCAAACCGGTACGAGAGTTATTTAATAATGTGCTTATGCATACACAAGTCAGGTCTGTAAGGATCGTAAGGATACAGATATTCGACACTAGCTGCTCTCTGCCTACCCCGTAAGGACCCTGGCGTGGTAATATAATAATCATATAGATATTCACGAAATAATAGTCAAAATATGTATCGTATATAAGTACGTATCGTATCGTATATAGTTTAAAATACAAACAATGTTATACGACCATTATTGTCTTATAGCTGATTAGAACATGACAGCCATTAGATGATGAAGAGCATCAAACCGTTATCTGTAGGAGAAGATCTGGAGAGGAGACTCAGATTCGTTGGCAGTCGCTGTCGCGAATTAAGCTTCCATGTATTTGAGACCAGTGCACTCTAGACACTAATTAATACTCGCACAAGAGTCCAACAGATAAACAACATGCAGAAATCGACTTGGCACTTTTGAAGAATGCGGTTGCCCATCTAATTCTCTCTACAAAGGTCTATCGCCTTAGCCTTCGACTCGTCGTTACCTCGCTAATACGTCATCACAGCGAGGTGTTTAGTTAACGTCTGCGAGTTATACATGTTATATCCAAAGATGGACCAGAAGATGACTAGTAGGTACTTGCTATTTATTCATAACGCTCCAATGAATAATATTTGAAAAGTTATTTTTTATTAAATCTAAGTCATATTTAAAGGAGTAAATATAATTAATAACCACACACCGACTTTCTAAGATTGTAGATTAAAAAATATGATGTATTTTTCCCGGTCAACGGCTGCTTGCTATGTGAAAATTATACAAATAAATTTCCGAGCTAGCCAAACGTTTGTATAGGTTTAGATATCGGCTGAAATATTGGGGAGAGTCGGAGGGTCAGAGGTATGCAAATGTTAATAGCACTAGTTAATCATGCACTTTGCTCATATCAACCCTTTGCATTTATTTACTCAACCCCACGATGTGTTCCGAGTTGGAATATGATAGGCGTGCTAGCCGACCGCTTATTCGAATTATTAGCAGAACGACCAATATTTTTTGCTGATATATGAAAACAAGACTCGAAAAACGCAGAAATGAACATGGGATTTGTGAGGAATGCCCTTCCCGTCCCGCCATCTGTTAGTAGCTTAACTATCTGTATACACGTGTGACATGTTCTAAAATAGATCTAGAAATATGATAAAACTCAACAAGTGCTTTTTACACAGTACGTCACTGTTGCGTCATCATAGTCAGGTGCCTAGTTAGCTTCTGCGGATTATACTAATGAATTTTGGATAAAAATAAACAAATGACTTCTAGTCGAATAGCTACCATACAAAGCCCAGCCTTTGGATAACTCCAGACACCAGTTTCCTGCCAACCAAATAACTAAGTGATGAATTTAACACGCAATGTAGCACATATTTTGCTCTGGTCACTGAATATTGTCTATGACACGTAAAACAGGAAAATGTTCTTTTATAACTTTTGTTTTCAATCTGTTTCTGGACGATTAAAAGCTGGTTTAAATAATGATTATCGGGACATACTGTATGTACTTTTCGAAGTTTGAGTTACACGTATTTTTTTGTCACTACATTTTTTCAATAATTGATCAGGGCATATATTTCATAGACTGCAGATTTATACAAGAGCATTATGGAGATCTCTAAGGTGTCCACTTTATGAAGATATTTTTTTTCACCACACCAAAGTTATATTTAATTAAAACATTTTTTGTAAAACAATGTATGTCGGGTTTTGAACCTGTGACCGCTGGAGTCGGAGGCCAAGTTGCCAACCACAAGGCTATCATTAAGAGCGCGAACGATTGTAATATTTCCTACGAAGTCTACATAACTCTAGGCTATATAAATAGGCGTCCTACAATTCTATTCCTAGACTAGGTTCAGTCTAAAATATCAGGTGAATTGGTACAAGAGTGCACTAGTATGGAGACCGCGGTAAATAAAACATGCAGTTATGAGTTCAGACATCCGACACTCGCCCTGTTTGAACTGGCTTGTAATAAATGTTTTAACACCCCACAACAAGACTGCCAGGTGTGTCGCGTGCGTCGTTGTACGACCGGTTAGGACTCCACTAGGATGCTGATAGAGACCTGCCGTTGTGTACGTCTTACTTGCAGCCAAGAAGATGTGTCAAGTAAAAATAGTGTCTGTGTGTTTAAATAGTATTTGTATACCGGTTTGATTCCAATTTTTAAATATTTTTTTTGATGTTTATCTTTTTTATATTGTATTGGCTAGCATTTGGTGACAGTGTGGCCTGATGGAAAACAATGATGTGGCTTATGGTGTAGCGTACGTGCTTATAATAAATGCCTATTCACATTAAATTTAAATTATACTTAATTTCTATTTTTATTTCTATTAATTGAATCGAAATTATTCGAAATAAGTAACCATATATTTTAAGTATTAAAGTTAAATATCATTGTTTATCTGTAATTATTCTGTCTTGTAAAGTCTGACCGCTTGGACAGCGTGGCCGACTACGGAGGTAGATCCTTTCTGGCTGAACCCACTATTGGACGCTACTATGAGACTTTAGACGAGAAATAATAAAAAGGGTTCAATTTCGTTAGTTATTTTTCAATTATAATCATTTGATTCATAAATATATGTTATCTTGTCACTCTGATAATTTCAAAAACGTATAAATGATTGCTAAAAGTGTTTTTTGAAGCATACAAGTCACTTGTATTTAATATTTATGATCGAGCTGCATTCAATTATTTTATATCTTACTGTAAATAATCAGTTCTCGGCATCGAGAACCGTTTTATGATTTTCTTAGAATGTTTTGCCCTCAATATATAAATGTTTATTTATATGAATGACCCATGATCATGTTTGATATTGGTAAACGTTTACTTTTGTCATATTACTTAGAACATTTTTCAGCTAATTAATTTTTTGATACCAATGAATGGTATTCAATACAAAATTATTTTACACTAACCTTTTTATCATTTCCAAAATATTCTAAACAATCCAGAAACAACAATTAGCTAATATTCGACGACTAGAGATAATATAGAGTTTGATCGGCATCCATAAATAATGTTTAGACAATAAAAAATTTATAACCCTATTAAATTCATATAAAAGATAGAGTAAGGGACATCTTTGTGTAAAATAACTTAAATGTATGTGTGTACGTATAAAGAAACGTGCTCACTTATAATTAAGAGGCGTACGCACCGCCCCCGACAACACTTAAGGAGTATTTCACTTGCATTGTTAGCCGGCGTCTTCCGATCGTGACCCACGTTATATGAAGCCAATCAAGGTACCGTGTTAAATCTATAGCTCTGTATTTCTATACGACATAATACATTAGAGCGATTTATTGTAAAAACATTTACTTTTTTTCTTTATTTATGGTTGTTATTAGATAAAGTATAAGCGGTTGTTACTCTTTTAATTTTTTTTTTTAATACTGTGTCGTGGTGACAAAATTAATAGAATTATACAGTATAACAAAAGTTAAAAATTGATAAAAAATTAAATAATATTCCTGACCAAAAGAATGATTGCCTCAACGGACCGGACCCTCAGGTCTGAGCTATAAGCTCTCGTTTCATTTGACCTTGCCCGCATACGAACTCTACTAACGATAATAAACTATACATTAGTGGATTGTTCATTATGATTTGCTGAGTGCTTTATTGTTCTCATCACTCATTGTTTCAGATCGCAATGAGCATTAACTCGTCTACAAATTAAATATTTATTAATGTTGTAATTCAACCTAACTTAAAGAATGAAATTATAACAATAAAAGAATAACAAAAACAACGCGAAATCTAAAGTATTTTAAACGTTAGGTGTTCTAAATTGATACCAACATAACGTTGTAAGTTTTAAACAACTTTATACGATCCTACAATTCTATGTATTTCTACATGACCCTATACAATTCTACGATACTACATACCTCTATTTAACACTCTCAATAAATCTCTACACTTCTATACGGCTCTACACAATTCTACAACTCTACACGACTCTAGAATTGTCACTACTGTGAAAATCTTCTCAATAATGTAAATCCCTACCAATTTACTACTTTACATGATTATCTCTGTATCGTACAATACTATCAACAATAGGTAGAGCCCTAACGAATAACTTTAAGTGTACTACATCCTCGTAGGATTCTATAACGTATGTATGAGTTATTTTAGTTTCGTAATACAACTGAATGGCTCCAATCGGCTTTCTCAAATACAAGCGTCGTTCATACAAATGACATTTTTATATACAAACATGTCGCAAGGATTTTTATTGTGTCGTAAAAATGAATGATTCCTTTGAATACCACATAATAATAAGGACGTTGTTTTGTGTGATTCGTATGTGATAACTGCGCGTGGTCACGTGTCGGGCTGCACTTCGCAATGCGTTAGCTGCACTTGAAGTATTGTTACCGAATATTTAACTGATATTAGGTTTAATAAGTGCTACTACATGGGAAACGTTTATATATATTTCACAACTTTATAAATCAATTTAAAAAAAAAAAGTAACTTCACGCCTGTAATCCCCGAAGAGGTAGGCAGAGGAATGCAGAACCACTCCCACG
>DWTO01000416.1:0-21643 GCA_018244755.1 Jemadia pseudognetus | reverse complement strand
TCTATCCTTACAGACCTGCCGCGCCTCCTCCACATTCATCATTCTCTTCATACATGCACGCCGGTTTTGTAGGTTTTACATGTTTTTTTTTTTTTTACATGTTTTTTTTTTGTTTTTTATTTAATTAACAAATAGTTATAATGAGCTCGTATGTCTTTTTGTTTCAGGTAAACATAAAGCATTTTGAAGGTTACAGGCTGAGTATTAGCAGTACATTAGAACACAGAGCAGCATGGCAAAAATTACTTCCTTATAAATGAAAGTTAATTTAAAGATTTCTAATGCAACGATTCATGTACTTACTTTGTTTTCGTGTTCTTAAAATTGTTAAAAGAAACTTTAATATAATATTTTGAATATGACAATACAAAATGTAGGTAAATATGCTATGTTTTGTATCCCTGTGTTTGACAATAGGATCACCACCTATTCCATAGTGGGTCGTAAAACATAACTCATGAAACGTGGGAGTATACTATACACCTCTGCCTATCTCTTCGTGTATTGTAGGTGTGATGTTACGTTATATGTAAATATATACCTATATTTACATACATATAACAGTAACCATGTCAGAATTGATCGTTTACGCACAAGGGACGCTATTGCTTACTTACCAAATTTGTCGTACACAGTTCCAATATTAACTTTATTATAACACCGAGACTCAGTCTTTATTATTTGAACAGAATATATTATAATGACACGTGTCACATATACGATCGACTATAGCTATTTTAGCATAAGGGTAAATTTCCGAAATCCGTCGAAGCTGGGAATATTACAACTTTGATTAAATATCGTTTGGGACGTGATAAATTTGCATTCAAAATGCGGCCGGGCTGGTTAGCAAATTATGTTCTATCCGAGTGGCGCAGGTATTCAGATTTCGAGGATTTATGGCTCACGGAATTGGAAGGACGGACTCCGGCATTAATGCCACTTTACCCGCTCGAACAGCACTGCAAAAACTTTCCCGAAAGTGCTCCTACATAATATATTCCTTAAAACAGATGAGCTTTTCAAACTCTGGCTTGAGGCTTGTGTGTCTTTCTCATATTTTAAAGTTAAATCTCCTGACGCACATCTCTCTAACAAGAACATCTAGCATAAGAATGGCAACGTCGAATTAGGATGTGTATGGAAAATTTTAAATTTGCATTTCGCTCAGCATTTTTATGTTCGCAAAACCAGAAGATGAGAGCATTATACTAAAACGGAATTTATTGATCTTTCCCTTTTATGCATCGTTTATGATAAATCGGTGTTCGTACTTTACGGCGATCTATCTATCGTACGAATATCATACTATATGTATATGAGTGTAAATAAAAAGCACAGTGTAATCTAATTTCTTTGGTAATGAGTTACGAGTACGTAAACTTGTTGTGGCATTTTCGTAATATCATTTACCAACAAGAATTTGCATTTCTGTTGAATGCTTAAATATGTTATTTATGGCCCTTTTACGTAGCGGGTACTTCCATAAGCATACTTAATGTTTCTGGGACCGACTGTACGTATCATTTCATTTAAGAATACACAGTGACATCTGTCAAATTACATGACTCACGCTTTACTCCATCGATTATTGTTAGCGTCGATTTTTGATCAAACATCAAACATCCAAAGATTGATGGGAACAGTATTTTAATTGCGACAGCTAGAATATCCATATAAATGGTTAACCATAAATCTGTACTGGATAGTGTACAGTCAGAGAGAATAAAATTTCCATTACCTATGAAAATCAATTTATCAAAGTTTCACTGATCTATTGTGGGCTCGAGTGTACCACCGCAGCGTTTATAATACGTTCCGCAACTAGTATAATATTCACAGTTCATGCAAGTTGTGTGCATATTCGATGTGTTCTTGAATCGACTTGCTGCTGTTCTGCTCTTAAGTCCAGACCCATTGTCAAGAGTCTTAATTATGTGCTGAGACCTCACTTGAGGTAAGAAGTGGGCTATTGTTAATTTTATGAATTTCATATAAGTACCGTATATTCCGAAACTGCAGATAGTTGCATCGAAATATGCTTTTATAACTAATATTCAGAGGTACATTTCTCTTCAGTTCAATTCAGTTTTCCAATTCTGGAGACCTGGATTCGCATCCTGACGCCAGGATTCCAAGATAAAGAAGTAAAAGCATATCATCGATAAACGAAAACATGTGTCGTAATGGTAAATGAAATCGTCCTAAGAAAACCTGCACACCTTAAGATTCTCCAAAGTTATGCGTGTATCACTATTATATAATTAGAAAAAACATATTTCATTATTATTACACGCTGAACTGTGCCTATTGCTCACTACGAACATAAGAACAGTGGTTGAAGTATGCGGGAATGTATCTAAACATTACTTAAATCTATTATAAACATAAAACTTATTGAGACGTTACAAACTATTAGATGTTTTTACATAATTACAGCTATTTAACATCAGCGAACACATTATCACCGATTATTAAAGAAATAACCACCATTAAAGTAAGACTCCTGAGAATAAAACAATGTTGTATAAATTCTATACAGTTATGCGTTTTCTTGTCCACGCATAATTCATAACCATTCGGTGTTCCACGTGTTAGAACTCAATATCGCAAAAATAAATATTTTATTTTATACGAGAGAACAATAATAGAATAAACTCCAGAAGATGCATTTTCATACATTTTGTAAAAAGTTATAAACATATTTCAGCAGATTATAAGTTTCTTCAATAGTACAATTAAATTTAATACTATAATTAATTCTCAGAAGTCATAAATTTATCCACCATTGAATAATGTTGATTGAACGGCAATTAAAATTTTTAATTTTATCTACCCGCACCGAGTATACTGATAAAATGTATAATTATATAGTTTAATTTCTTATAATAATTGACGATTTCCTTCATGATTTAATAAAGTTTTGGAACACCGATAATGATTAAATAAAACAAAAACCTTGGCTATAACGTTTAATGTCATATAATTCATTTCTCTAAGACGCAACAAGGGAAGGAAGGAAGGATAGAAGGGGTAATAAAATTTAAAATAATAGTATTGCTGGAGGCGGGCATTGTCGGGCACAAAGACGTAAAATTTTCAAGCTTTATGGAGTAGATGGTGAAGGAGTATTTGTAAATAAATCAAAAGTGTACAACAGGGCGAAATGAAAGGTCAATACAAGTTCGAAGCGAGAGATCGCGTGTAACGTGGAAATGTAAAACGCTTTTTAAATTAAAAAGAACGGGTTCCATTAAAAGTGCACACTATAGAAGATTGGGGACGTGGATATTCTGGTAAAGGTAAATTGAGACCCACTCGAATGTATTGCGATATTCCGGTATGTGATCATTTTAAGTGATTGAAAACTACCCCAATTTTTTAAAATTGAATAAGCGAACTCTAACGGATGGTAGAAGCATGTAAAATTATTTACAGTCCTTAAGACCAGTTGACAGAAGACGTGAAATTATTTTCGAAGAACATGGACCGGATATAGAGATCGCTTTTCATATTTAAACTTATGAATATTTAAATACAATGCAGTCCAAGTAACAATTTAGAATTCAAGTTCGATTAAAAATTACATATTTGTACAATATTATCCAGCAATAAATGCAAATGAGCAAATAAAAAAAACTTACGGCTTACCAGTATAATATGAGAAAAGCGTATGACAGGTCATTAAAACTTTATGTATACCCTAGTTTGAATTCTACTGATGTGGGTTTTCTACGATTTGTCATGGCCGTTGTGGTCGGGGTCGAATAGGCCACGAGGAAAGCATGCGGCTTGTGTGTACGCATGCGCAGAGCGTCGCGAATGTGGGTGGCAGGTGGCACATTGGGGACGTAACTACCTTTACCCTCTTTCTCCTGCCCACCTGCTCCTCACACCTCGGCACACGACGATATTAAAACCTGCCGTATTTCACGGGATTCAACGAGTGTCATTTATGCTTCTGTTCTCTCGACAATCAAGGAATCAAAATTGAATTCGCGATATTGATTCAGCCCCCAGGTCCAACTCCAGAGGCTCGTGGATTCGGAAGTAAATGAAACGTAGATATTGGCAATTGCTTTTATTTACTTTTTTGATTTTCAGTTATATGTTCGTACACATGACTGAAAATCGAAAAGCATACAGATCGTTCTGTTTGCTTAAATTTTCCAAATCTAACGTTACCTTTACAGAACGTATATTGATACCTTAATTTCTCCTCAAAAGAATGAGAGGACATCTTAGCAGCATGGGATAGTTTCAATGTCAAGTTTCCATTAACTACTTGTTATATAGTTATTTAACCCGAAAAGCCTGTGGATGTAATAAGCGTGAGAAACAGTAAGGATTTGTTGCATATTTTTCTGTGGTTGTCACAACTGCCGTTTTCGACGAAGTGGTTTTTATCTCGGCATTGCCAGATATTATCAATGGGGTTGGCGGCAAGCCAAATAGGGAGTATTAGGGGACGCACAAGAGGGGTGCTTTCTACGCTCTACTTGAACGTAGATTTACGTTAAAATCTAAAGATAAAATTTTAAATTGAATGCTTATCTGCTTTTAAAAAATGACATACATACCCGATAATAAGACCTACATAGTATCTCGTTACCCTTTTCATTCCTACATTTGAGGGGTTTAAGCTGAGGGGTGCGGGAATTTGGCCGAGAGCAACGTTAATTTGTCCAATTAGTGGATTCAAAAGCCAAAGATCGATGTGACTTTGGCAAGTCGCCTGCCGTATTTACATAACATGGCGTTTAGGCCGTTTATCTGTAAACGATGTGTATTTTGTAAACATCAGACATGGAACAGGCGCAACTACGAGGAGGCTCTGATCATCAAATATAGTTAGGTTTTTGGTTATTTAGACCAGACGGGTGGCACTTTACATGTTATAATCAATAATCCTCGCATGAGGCGATTTCAAAAGATATCTGTGACACAAATATATCTCGGAGTAAAGATTCCGCTAGCGTTTCGACGTTTCATAAGTCCATTTGCAGAAATTGGATTTCGGACAGCCTATCCCCAGTTAGCTCCATTTGCTCGCATATTCCGTGCATTTTCGCGGCTAAAATTCGCGACACGTCTTTATACGTAATAGGCTGCTCCATGATGTATACTGTACACGTTTGGTTAGTAAACGAAAAGATTTGTGGCGGCAACGGCCCAAAATAAATAGTCTGTATCTAAATCTCTATGTTATTCTTGCGTGGTGTAAAAACAAAGTACGCTAAGATACCTACGTACGTTGACTTTTTGGCGGGATGCCAATGTGTAGAGCGAATGCAAAACCTTATTTCCTTTGTTATTGTCGCAAGGATATCTTGAGTTATTGCGGAAGATACAAACAGGGTCGTTGTGCTTTTGGTAAGCGTATAAGGATGATTTTACTGATGTTAAGCCCGATATGTGTGTGTAATAAATGCTGAATACATCAATTTGTGTACGGGCTCTCGTGTTAATGAACATAACACAACATGCTGATTGAAGCTACGAGAAATCCGAAGTATAAATCAATGCTTACACATGTTGGGCGTAGCCTCTCACATATGCAGATACTATATTGTAAAATTAGTTGTGAAAATTTCCGTAATTTTTTTTAAAGTATTGATAGTTATATTATGATGATAATGATGTGGATTAAGCCAATGATAAGATTTCTATATTTGTATTTTTTTTAATATTTAATCTTCATTGTTAATATAAAACTAGGTCACAAAGGGCTGACTTAATGCCTAATGACGTTCTCTACCAGTCAACCCAGGGTGGTGGAGACGATAATTGGAAGGGATAGCAAGGTCTTGGATTCCCTAGGTACCTTTATCCGTCAATATTTTGATGAAGCTTCTAGATTTTCAGTAAGTTAAGAAAGTTTGTAAATGATATCGTGTTCCAAACGAATATATTATAGTTCATCAAACTAGTGCGCGCCTTTATGAACTTTACCAATTATAGGTTGTATTGAAGCAACTTACACAATTACAGTTACTTTTATTAATCGCTGTAACTTTTGTTTTATTACTTCATTATGGTTAAGTTCTGGCAACGATACCTATATACATACTTCACGAGAGGTTTCTCTCGGGGTATCCACAAGGCACTGGGTGCCAAATATCTCTATCCTTACCTGCTGTGCCTGTCGTGCCTCTTCTACATTCATCGGTCTTTTCATACGTGCAAGCTGGTGTCGGAGTGTTCTGTCGCCCCCATCAGCCAGTATCTATAACGTCATAATGATGATAAAGCACACTTTTATCCAAAAGATGTAATGTTCTCAGGGTCAAAACTCGTCTCATTTGATGTAGACCGTTAAAACGGAAACGCGCCGGAAATTAATAGTAATTTTTATTAATGTTATTCAACCCTCTTATAGCGAAATCGACGTTAAAAGATTATTATGGAAATTATTTAGACTCTCTGTTGAACGTAGTCTCGTATAACAACTGGTTATTAATAATTTGTAGCGTGAAAATGCTGTTTTATACCGCGGCTCCATTAATTCCCACAGGAATTGTGTTGCTAGCGATGTTTGATAAACGGAAGCCCTGTCTTGGGTTATTTGCATCTTATCATCAACTTGCTAATTTAAGGCAAATTGAATTATCATCTTTCAATTGTTAAACGTAACAAACATAACATCACGCCTGTAATCCTCGAAAAGGTAGGCACAGAAGCCTAGTACACTCCCACGTTTCATCAATTACGTTTACGTCCCACAATGGAATAGGGCGTCAGCCTATTACCATACATCAGGCATACATGTTCATACTCTGAAACACTACTGAAATTTTTTTTTATAAATTCTAGTGCGAAAAATTCGCAACCACTCTACCAAATAATTAAATAAATATAGGTACTTGAAAGTGTAAAGAAATGCGTTACACATTCTTAACTACTGGCCACAACAATTAAATCTTGTTTAATTATTGTGCACAGAAATTTAAAATTAATGTATTTATTTAAACCAATGTTACGGTGGTAATTTTACCGTGTTGCTCGTATTATGAATAATAAACATATATGATTGTATGTAGCAAGTGACTTTGTTATATAATTTAATGCACTGTACATATTCAAATTACATGCACAATATGTTTGTTTTCAATCGCTTTGCAATCGTATATCAAAGATGAAGTAGTCGCAGAGATTTGGATGTGGTTTGCACAGCTTGTAATATTAATTATAAGGATTTGCCGTTCGTATTAATTATACGGATGTAGCGTATTATTTGATATGTAGTAATAATATTAAGGTGGTGGTATACTAATTAAAATATGCTTTTTTTCATGCTAACCAACCAGTCGCACTGAAATGTAAGTATGCGAATTAATTTACTATTAATATGTATAATTTATCGTTTTAATGTTTTTTATCTACATATATTTACCTTGTAATTATGCCTTAAGTTGTGATATAATCCGAAGCTTCAGTTTTAGTCAAATTTCTGATAGTATTTTAACGATGTTAATTCCAATGACATGTCTGTGGCTTGCATTACTGCTAAATAAGCAGAAGATGCAACATTTGAATATATACATTGTCTTACAGTTTCACACCCACAGGCAAAAGCACTAGAAATGCCGACACGGAGCTTAGCTCGACATGCGTGCCTATTACAGCTAGCTGAGATACAAGTTTCCTTTGAAACGCTGTCACGAGTATATCCTTACCTAACGCTGGGAATCTGCCCTGTATTGAAATAAGTTTATGTTTATTACATCTTACTATATTTTACGAATACATATATTTCTGAATAAATATTCTGCAAAAGTACTTTGAGTGTAGAAGAGTCACGTCAGGTCTGTAATAGTAGATATATTTAGCCTTCAGTGTTCGTTGGCTACCACGCAAGGGACTAGGCGTGATTATATAGCTATAATTTTCTTTCATATCCATAAAGCTTCCTTATATAATTGTGACAACAGTTTTCATTTCTAATTCATTATTGGAAAGATATGAGTTACAATCAATATGAGCGTTCCATTTACGAAACATTCCAATTATGAACTGTTCCATTTATGAAACGTTCCATTTATGAAACTGGTACCAAATCAAATAGAAGTTTGTATACTTCTATTTAATTTGGTAAGTAGGTATCAGTTTAATTTGAACTATGCAAACAAGTTGATAAATGAAAAATAAACTGTTATTTCAGATACGGACAATCAGCGCGTCATCATCCATGTGAAGGATGTGAACGATGAACCGCCGTATTTCATCAACCGGCCGTTACCAATGCAAACAGTTGTGCAGCTCAACGCAGCCCCGAACACCCCGGTGTTCACTCTGCAAGCCCGCGACCCCGACACCGACCACAATATTCACTACTTCATCGTGAGAGACAGAACTGGCGGGCGATTTGAAGTGGACGAGCGATCTGGGGTGGTTAGAACAAGAGGCACTGACCCTTTCCAGCTCGATATGGAATACGTGCTTTATGTTAAAGCGGAAGACCAGGTAAGGAATCTGTGAAGAGTCAATGTAGACTTGTCGCTTTTGTTCTACATAATAATATGTTTTTATAACTGAGCATTGGCAAATTTGTAGATCATTTAAATGGTTGTTGTAGCCCAATCGATGAATACGATCTGCGTATAAGTACAATTTTGGATTAAAATTTTTCAAATAAAATAGTTATAATACTTTTTTGTTGTAATAATCTTAATTTGAAATTGAATTTGTTATGCTACTGTAAAGCTAAGTCAAGTGTTAATATTGCGTAAAATTAATAATGCGGTGTTGTGCGTACTTTCAGAGCGGACGAGTAGACGAGAGGCGTTTTCAATCGACCCCCGAAGAACGCCTCAGCATTGTGGGCGGCAAGCGCGCTCCGCAGTTCTACCTGCCGAGCTACGAAGCTGAAATCGCCGAGAACCAGAAGAAAGATTCTGAGTAAGTTACAAAATAATAACTACAATTTATTAGCGTATCAGTGGCGTTCGATAAGCATTCCTTAGTCTTATCTGTAGACAATTTTTGAGTCCAATATTTTTCATGCATAACTTCGGGTGATTAGAACGTTATTTGCCAAACAATATCACTAAGAAATTTGAAAAGGAATGTAGGTACGAGTATTATCTTTGGTTCAATTTTGAACTACAGACTGAGTATATATGTATAAATTTGTTAACAAAATATTGTTATGTTATATAACAAATATTGTTATAATTTTTGGATAAAATATTCAATTCCTATGTAAGTATTCGGTTATAATAACCACAGTGGCCAAATAATTAGACATTTCTTAAAGCTGTGTGTAATGGACGTCGTAGTAGAGTGTACAGTAAAATATATCACTTAATAATTTTATTAGAATATTTCGGACATATGTACTGTTTCACGAATATTCATATTTTACTATTCTGATATTCTCTGTGCTTATAAACTTCTTATTCTGAGGGCAGATCCGTGTCCAATATAAATAAATAAATAAAATAAAATATTGAAAGAATGATGATGATGGTGTTGATGTATCATGTACTTTAAGCCTTCATATACTTTATATATCAATCGTGATGTTCTGAATTTCAGCATCATCTCGGTGAAGGCTAAGTCGTTTGCGGACAGAGAGATTCGCTACACGCTGAAAGCGCAGGGCCAGGGCGCTGGCACTTTCAACATCGGGCCCACTTCTGGGATTGTGAAGCTTGCTAAGGAATTGGACTTTGAGGACTTGCGTCAACCACACGTGTACTCCCTGGTGGTCACGGCCACCGAGGACTCCGGCGGATTTTCTACATCTGTAGAGGTGCGTTAAGATATAAATAAAACCACGTACAATTCAACATTTTGCGCTTGTTACGGTGACAGCTAAATAATGAATCATCGACATTGCCATAGACAAAAATTTAAACTACATGTTTCATTTCGTCGTAGAAACTTTTGAAATATGGTGAATTCATGAATAGAAGTTATCCTTTTAAATTTGTAACTAATTTTATATATCGCACAGGCTATTTAATTATAATATATGAACGTAACATTACGACTGTTATTCCCGAAGAGGTAGGCAGAGGAGTATAGTAAGATTATATATGAGTACTGTTATAATTCAAAATAAAGAAAATTGAAATGGAAGTTATTAATTATTTTGATATCACAAGTTACTACACGAGTATAATCGCGAATGTAATACATTTTGTTCTTAAAGTTGTATAATCGTTGTACTTATTATGAGCCTATAAATGTGCTTATATCTACTTAAACGGATCGCGGTCATGAAGCTGCGGTAGCGAGGAAAAAATTCCAACGAATAGTTATGGTGAACAATTTGATCTATCCTCCATCATGTTCGTTTCAATTTAAGTATTATGTCACGACTCATACCAATAACGGTATCGTTACACACAAAAGTACTGTGTGTAACATTTACGATTAATAGAGTAGAACACTACTTTCTCCCTCCAGTACTATTCTTATTCGTTTTGTCTTATTCGTTTTGTTGTTTAGTTATCATGTCACGATTCACATCACTAAACGTTTCATTACACACATCACTTAGAGCAGCTACAGAGTGATGTGTGTAAAGGTACGAATAGCGATGTAAAATAATAAGCAGGCATGTACTAATAACATTATCTTGTCACATCACAGCTAACGATCCGAGTGACGGACGTGAACGACAATGCGCCGAAATTCGAGCTACCGGACTACCAAGCGCACAACGTTGATGAAGACATTCCTCTGGGTACCAGCATTCTGAAGGTAAAGGCCATGGACGCGGACTCCGGGAAAAACGCAGAGATCGAATACTTGGTTTCAGGTATGATCGATTTAAACATTTGGATGCTATACATACTATAATACTTAGGTCATTGATTAGTAGCTAATAATTGCTTTATAAACTGACATGATTAGTATTTTAATTCTTGGAATAAGTGGAGGAGTGAGGATTTATATATAAAAAAGTATAAATGTTCTATGAATAAAAATTAAAATTGAATAATAAGTTGATAGTGATTACGTAAAGTTTCTTTATAACGTTGCAACGGTTAATAAAAATGGTGTAATGTCATGTGTCACCGTTTGTAAAATCTACCTAAAACCTAATAATTATTTTTAGTTTAGGGAACTGATAAAATTATACTGATATAGTAAAAAAAATCTCACATAATTTTACTCATATTACTCTGTTATATACTTACTATATATTGTTATAATGAAAATTCCAGATGATCACTTCAGCGTCGATTCCAATGGGATTATAACAAACAACAAGCAATTGGACGCTGACAACAACAACGCATATTACGAGTTTGTTGTAACCGCTAAAGATAAAGGGGAACCTGCCAAAACCGGAACCGCAACAGTGAGAGTCTACACAAAAAACAAGAATGACGAAGAACCAAAATTCTCCCAACAAGTATACACTCCTAATGTTGACGAGAACGCTGGACCCAATACGTTGGTGACCACTGTGGTGGCTTCAGACAAAGACGGTGACAATGTTCGCTTCGGATTCGTAGGCGGTGGTACTAGCTCGGGCCAATTCGTGATCGAGGAAATAACTGGCGTGATACGCTTACACAACAAAGCAATTTCGCTTGATCGAGATAAATATGAATTGAATGTTACCGCCATGGATGACGGTGCGTGTTGCGTAAATGGTGATGCCACTATACATACTTCCACTGCTGTTGTCGTGGTCTTCATAACGGATGTGAACGACAATAAACCGATATTTAAAGACTGTCCCACGTATTTTCCCAAAGTCGAGGAAGGTGCTCCGAATGGGAGTCCGGTTATAAAAGTCCATGCGACGGACGAAGATAAAGGCGTCAACGGACAAGTGAAATATTCAATAGTGCAGCAACCCAATCAGAAAGGCACCAAGTTCACTGTTGATGAGGAAACCGGGGAAGTGTCAACTAACAAAGTTTTCGACCGGGAGGGGGATGATGGTAAATTCGTGTCAGTGACCGTGAAGGCAACAGATCAAGGTGAGCCGTCGCTGGAAGGTGTCTGCTCGTTTACCGTTGAAATCACAGATGTCAATGACAACCCGCCATTGTTTGACAGACAAGTAAGTTGACACTGTAAATAGATTATTAACAATTACTTTAAAATATTACTAGTTGTTGCACACCGCATGCACCCTGGCACACATTTACGACTGATTATATTGTGTATTACAGAAATACGTGGAGAATGTCAAACAAGATGCCAGTATAGGCACGAATATTTTAAGAGTGTCCGCATCCGATGAGGATGCAGACAATAACGGGGCGATTGTTTACACTTTAAGCGCTCCATATAATCCAGCCGATATTGAATATTTTGAAATCCAACCAGAATCTGGTTGGATAGTTTTAAAGAAGCCCCTGGATGTAAGTATGCGCCTGTCGTTGTTAACGATTGACAATAAATATATATAATTTGTGACAAGATTGACGAGTGAATGGGATCAACTTTCAAAGAGTTTGGTGGATGAGTGCTACCTACAAGGCCTAGGATATCAATTGGCACACACTTTAAGTTTATTTAAATGTAAATAGTTCTAAATTACCGCTGCTGTAAATTGCTGTGGAGAGGGTTCGATCCTGGCTGTGAGGAGTAGTTGTCCATTGAACGGCGGCGCGGGCGGCAGGCCACGCCGCGGCCCCGCAGCCGCCCCGCAGCCGCCCCGCAGCCGCCGGGGGCTTGTTCTTCTTACAGCACAATTAGTTTGAGTTGCCGCCAGCGCCGGCTCCGCACTGAATCTTCGTAAAGATTTATTTCCGCAGCACCATCTTACATTAACTATCTTACCGATAAATACGACATGTGTATAATACTTGCGAACCGAATGATACTGCTGTAAATATTTCACCGTCGTAACCTACGTTTAGTTCTAAAACATGTACAGTTTCCGCAGCACTTTTGTATATTCCGCACTGAATAGTTTTGAAATTTTATTTATTGTAACGTAATCGGTTGATTCATTTGAGAAGCTTACGCTTATAAACATACCTACCAGTATTATAATTATGTATGTACATGTTTTGTTACTAACTCTGATATTATTTGCGGAGTGCTCTCCCACCGGGCGGTTCGACCTCCGCCCGTTCTCTCTCGTTGTTCTCTCGTTGCCTCACCAGACGACCACTCATGCTACGGTATGTTATTATAGTGTAATCATCATAATTATGACTTTTTTACAGGGCGCCAGTTCGATTCTATAAATTTTGTATTGTTAATTGTTATCTGTGATGGTCAGATTGCCCGTGTGGCAGTTTGGCCATCGTTGGCCAGTTGTGACATTATTCCTTCTGTGAAAGGGGCTACGTTCTCGAACCAAATTTTGTACAGTAACCGTGACGTCCATCGTTTGTAATATATCCATTACAATGAGTGTCGTTTTGTTGTAGTCGTTTTGAGGTCATTAAACCTTCTTATGACAACCTGACCTTTCCGCCATGTCTTGTATGCAGAGCTGCATGCATTTGCCTGCTTTTCGTTAAGTTTTTTTCATTTGTTTAATTTTTAAAGTTAGATTAGTATAATATACCTAATGTAAAAAGTATGAATAATGTACAGTTTATCTATCCTATTGTACATATCAAAATGTATAATATTATAAATATATTGTTTCCGATTTTATTTCTTGCACAGTCTAATATTGGCTACATACGCAAGTAAGTAAGCTAGCACGAATGATGCCTAAGCGTGGGAGCGAGCGAAGTGAGTGGACTTTCAGTAACTTAGTATTATCTTTGTACCTTTCTTATCTTGTTTTAGTTCAGCTTCAGGAATGGGAGAGCGATGAGCGAACGATAGCAATATAATAACGAAAACGGATACTTTCCAATATACATAAGATGCAAGTGGATGATGATTAGATGTTTTTTTTTAATTGTTTCAATTATTTATTAGCCGTCAGTGCGTTATGTGTTTATATTTGAGTTGTGTTATTTTTATTTGTCCCCGCTGACCTCTGACCCGTGTATGTGTAGCGGGACAGGTACCGACTGCGCGTGCGCGCCTCCGACAGAGGCGCCCCGCCCTCCTCCGCAGACGTGGACGTCGAATTAGACGTGGTAGACAGGAACAATAAGCCCCCCATCTGGGACATGACCACGTATGGCCCCGTTCACATCAAAGAGAATGTCACAGTGGGTACCGTAGTGACCAGTGTGAAAGCCAGGTTGGTATAAGGCGCAGCGGGCCCCCGGGCCCGCCGCACCTCCTCTCCCTAACACTACTAACGACGTGGTTTTGTCTGTTTCCATCGACTCTCTCCCCGATAGCGAGAAACGTACAAGCTGGAGGCTATGGCTCAAGACAAGGGCTTCCCGCCCTTGTCCAGAACCGTGGAGGTCCAGATAGACGTAGTGGACCGCGCGAACAATCCCCCCGTGTGGGATCACACGGTGTACGGCCCGATCTACATTCGAGAGAATTTGCCCGTGGGTGCCAAAGTGGTGTCCGTTAAAGCAAGGTGCGTGTGTAACTGTTCGGCACGGGCACCGCACGCAGCCCCGTCACCCGCACGCCGCGCCGCGCCGCGCCCGCCCCACGCGCCCCTCCGCCGCGCGCCTCGCCCCTGCCCCCGCGCCGCCCCCGCCGCGCCGCGCCGCGCCAGCCGACTCCCTCGCGCGTCCTCTGCCACTCACCAAGGTCACCAGCAAACATAAACAAAGCTTTTTTTACGCTTGGTATTACCGACCCTTTTGTAATACATAGTATCGGTACAATGATAAATTTGCAAATTAAATTGTCTCAAAATCAATACAATGAGTTGGCCTTTTGTCGTAATTTAATTTCACAGGCGTTAATAATAATTATAATTCCTCGCATTATATTAATAATCGTGAAATTAAGTTTGCTACAATATTACTAATAATAAGAAATCCATTGAAGTATTGCTCTAATTACGTTCCATTATTATGACGTTTATGTGTCACATTCGGATTTGAATTTGGAATCTGACAATAACAGTGCTGGGTGCGGGCGTGTCGCGTACTTTTTCAATTTCATTATTATTTGCCTCTCACTTGGTGGTTCTGAGTACGATGTGATGTCTCTTGTCTGTGGAACTCATGCATCGTCACCAACACGCGGTACTCTCGGAACTCACCAGCGTGCATTTAGAGGGCTCACTGCTTAAAAGGAACGGGGTTCACCGTGTTGTGAAATTGCTTAAAAATATCTATTCATTCAAATCGTACACCGAAAGTATTATTTCTCTCATTAAATTTTATAAAATATTAATTATGAAACTGCGATTAAAATATTAATCTAAATACATAATCGTCTTAAGTTTTTGCTCAATAATAAACATTCGGTTTAAAAAACTTTTAATTTTAAACAAACTATACATAACCTTTCAATGTTAACAGACTTAATCCCATTCTAAGTAAATTGGTGAATAGATATTTTTGAGCATACGTGGAACATGTTGACTGATAGGATACGTATTTATCTAATATTTGTGTCCATTGTTATTGCATGTAGGCTGAGGTATCGTGCATTATGGATCATGATTATATAAGTGTCTCTCGATCTGTCGACGGCTGGCCAATGCCACAGCTGTCATGGCATGGAATAAGTGTTTTAATTTCGTAGATTAGAGTAGGTCTTATGTTTCGTTGGTTCTTATTAAATATCATTTCCTTTACTTATATACTTAGTGCTTGCCGAAATTTATGAATATTTAATAATATCTCAATAAACTTTTTATGTTGTCATGTTAGAGACAGATAATAAAAAATATTTCGTTCGATATTAAAAGGTTTCGTAGATGAAAACATTTTGAGATACATATTGTTATATCCTTTCGTCGTGATATTTTTTGTTGTGGACATAATTTTCCGTCCACGTTAATGGCGTAAGGTAAGTGTATTAAAATAAAATAGTAAATATAACTCCGTTAAGTAGTTTTTTTTATACGCGGCGTGAGGTACGGGCGGCAAAAATCCAAATTTTTTAAAATGTTATGTTGAATAGTAGACACAATTTTTTTTGAAGCCTGTAATGACTGACAACATGCAATCGGCCAGTGTCTTAACCTACGGCCTTAATTCTTCTCTCTATGGGAAGAGACCTGTGTCGAACAGTGGATCGACAAAAGGTTTAATGAAAATGATGATGTCTATGATGTAGTAAATTAAAGGTAAACGATTAATTAATTCTTAAAATGATTATTATTACTTATGTATTCAATATTCCATGTATTGGTTTGAAGAAAAATGCTCGATTCAAGTAGGTTTTTTTTAATATAAATTTCATTTTCTTTCAACTAATATTAATTGAAGATTATTTCGATAAGGATTCCTAATAAAAGTAAACATAATATATTAATTATTAATGATATTCAATTCATTTATTTTAAAAAATATATTAAATTACCCTTTTAAATTATTATAAAAACATTCTATGGTCCGCCAGAAAAATTGCAGATATACTTAGCGTAGACAGGCAGTAGTTGGTAAAGTGAAATAGCATTATTACCTAAGAAGATATTTATATAATGTAATTTTAGGTAAATTTATATTCGCGCGTGCAGTACAAGACCATACCTACGATTACAGTAGATATTCAACGAATTTAGAGTAAGCTTAAAAACTACTTAAGATTTTCGTACAGATCAATTACCTTGCTGTAAGTTCGATGAATTCTATTAGGTTAGTATCAGATATGTAGGGTAATTGTTTAACATTATATTTAGACATATATAAATTTAACTGTATGTGCATCACTTGCGTGCCACGGACAATGCATTCATAGTCCATGTATCCCGCAATCACTGCCTCGCGAGAATAACCGAACAGTCCCGAGCTCACCTTCGTAGTGCATCAATCACTGAATGTCCCGCCGACGAATGCGTCACGTTTGTGTAGAATGTGTGTACGTCCTAAACGTCACGTCTAACTCACACGGATGCGTGCAATTTATAATACTAACCCACATTACTTACAAACATAACTCTTATTAGTTTAAGATCACCTAAAATATAAATCATCATTTGTCATTAATTCTTATACAATAAATGTTAACGACAGTTAGTGTCTGTCGAATGTTTTGTTTGTCTTGATTTAATCCAAATATAAGAAGGTGAAAGTCATTGTAATGACTTGTAATAATCATTTAAGAAAATCAAAATTTTTAATATATGTCGTATATCATTAAATCGTATTCAATAATTGTTAATTATTGTGTTTGAAATGATTTATATCCCAGATTATAATCCGAAAAGCCTAAGGTGAAAGGAGACAAACCACAATGTAGCTAAAATGCTATTTATTATGGATAATGAGGATTATTTACAATTTATATAAGTAACATTAAACTGCAGTAGATAACATGGCTATATTATTAGTCTCTTAAAGAATGGTCTTGACATTTTTAATGTACTTTCGTTAATTCGCATTTTGTTTGAGCTTTAAATTGAGCTTAGCGTAAATAAATTACGTTTTCATTTGACGAGTGGAACGCTTCACGAATTTAAGGTTATCACATGGAGATTGCAAAATTAGTAAATTTTTCAACGTAACATGAAATTATCTTTTTTGATCTATTAATATTATTAGCTCCGTAAGAAAGAACAAAAATGAAGTTTTATTTAACGCTATCCTCACTTTGATGACTCATTAGTTTATTTTCATATATCTACATTTAGTGAGAATTTGTAATCGCATTCAATGTTGTCAAGTGTTTACGGTAGATGCTTTTTATTTCGGTCGGATTGTAAATCCTACAGCGAGTTTATATTTTCAGCTCGGGCATTGAGAACAACCCGACCGTTTTCTATCGGCTGATGCCCGGCTCCACTGCGCAGACGAACAAATTCCATACATTCTACTTACAACAAAGGGCCGATAACGGGTTCACTTGGGCCGACATCAAAGTTAATCATCCACTGGATTACGAAAGCATTAAGGAGTATAATTTAACCATTCGTGTAGAGGTAACATTGCCTATCGTTATTTATAGTCTGTATTGAAAATCTGTTTAAAAATTCTGATATACTAAGCAAGTCAATAATTTTGAAATTGTACATAAAATTTTAGATTAAACAGGTTCAGAATTAAAGAAGTAGAAAGAAACGCAAAACTAATTAAAAGAAGATTTAGTTAAAATGTATTTAGAATTAAAGCAGATGAAAAGGCCTGAAACTAAGTTACGTGTTGCTTCGTAAATGAGTTTCAGTTTAGGTGATTAAACCAAGATGAGCTTTACCGAAACTGTATTTTCTATTAGGGGTATATAAAAAGGAGAATAATTAAATAAGGGAAAGGAATATATTAAATTGTATAAATGCGTTGAGGGTACAAAAAAATTATTTATTTACCATTATATGTATATAATGGTTCTTATACAGAACAACGGCGCACAGCAACTGGCTTCCGAAGCGACGGTCTACATCATGCTGGAGGACGTCAACGATGAGATACCGCTCTTCACTGAGCGGGAACAGGAGACGGTACTGGAGGGCGAGCCCATCGGCACCAAGGTCACCCAGGTCAACGCTATAGACAAGGACGGAACGTTTCCGAATAATCAGGTCAGTTCTCCAAATTTTTGTTAAAATTCAGGACAAAAATATTTTCTGTATTTTCATAGTTTTGTATCCTAAAAAAGGTTTAGATAAGGTAACTTGTTTAAGCAAAAATACTTTGTATCTTGCTAGGGCCGCTAGACTGATAACCGTAAAGTGCATATTTAAATCATTTCTAATAGAAATGTACATAATAAGCTGTTATTACCAATAATCTTGGGTATCGTATTTATTTACTATACATCAATAAACGCTATTATGGAATAAGCGACATCTATGTTCGATATAGTGCCCTTACTCCTTGTTGCCTAATTCATACTATAAGACTTTGTCGCCATCTTTTATGGGCAACTTAAGTTTAGAATTTCGACGCAAGGGGGCGCAATTTTTATTTTTTAATTTACTTAACATACCGTATACCGTATAGTATGTACTTATTATTGCTTCTACGGTTTTAGTTACTACTACTAAATTGTTTTACTACATATACATTTGCGCTACGTATAAGCGTAACTGGTGAAACATGGCAGTGTTCTACACTCCTTTTCCTACCTCTTCGGTAATTACAGTACTAGCGTTACGTTTAAAATTACATCAAAATATAAAAATAAATGGTTTCTGTACAAAGAAGACAAGACAGCGCATAAACTATATGAAATTCTCATTTGAATTCAAATTTCGAATGATATGTTACTTTGAACATTGGCAACTTTAGAATTCAGTATCCCACTCCAGGTTTCTGCTTTGTAATTCTGGCGCACCTCACCATAAAACGTTTTAGCATGAAAGGAAACATCATGAATAATGATGATTATGAACATGTAACTTACTTGTTTTGCTGTGCAGAAAGACCATTGATTACTTTTACCTAAACCTTAATAGACAAACAAGAGTTATTTTAATTGTAAAAGTATAATTAAAAGTATAATAACTTTTAACTTTATTCGTTTAAACTATTGTCGTTGTGTTCATTTTTCTCAGAGCACAGCTCATTCTTTTTGGTACTTAAACGAGGACTTGTACGAGGTAATGCCGTGTAATTTCGTTTGGGCTAGGGATTATGAAATTTGAGGCAATCATTTACGAAGCTTTCGCATCGGATTTCATGCGAATTTAATGAGGCCCCGCACCGAATTGTGTCATGAAATGGCGGAAAAATCCTTGGGTAGATCGTTTCAACGAGTTTATGGTAATGCGATGAGTGATAGCTAGAGACATTTTTCACATAAGAAAATATCGGCTGAAAATTATAACTTATTGTAGTCATACACTATTGCTTGCAACCACATATGTATCTACTTGTAATTTATGTATCGATCTCATTCTTATTATATCGCCAGAATAGGCCCGTTACGTGGTAGGCATAGATCACGGTGTGTCAAATATAGATATCTATGTATTGTTACAAATTTGAGATATTTCAATATTCTTCGCTCTTATTATACCTGCACGTCGAAATCAATGACTCTTCCATTAACCATTAGATTTCTTTGGTTTTAATGTAGTATCCTTACAGCTTATAAGAATTTTTTTATAAGAATTAATATAGTGTTTCGTATGACGACTTTAAAAAAACTAATTTCGAACGAACCTTTATGAAATTTTATAAAGAGAAAAACTTTTTTAGAATATCACAGTTAAGCGATTGTTGTTGAACGATCATTCTATTTTCAAAATTTGTATGAACCGAAGTTGTAATGATTAATAGGTACTTTAAGAATGTTATTGAGAGTTAACTGAAGTAAAAGATAATTTACAAACGAAATTTGACTTTCGTCTTATATACCGTATTTACCTTGTCTATTATTACGTTTTTTTTAATTAATCTGTAGAAAAAATCGTACTCTTAACTATTTTTAAACAGATTCTTATCAATTTGTTGATTAAAGTTTAATCATTATATGAACGAAGAGAAAATAGCCATGTAGTAATTTTCGGTAATTCGTTCATAATTACCACTTAATTCCATAATTTCTGATATTGAGATTTTTACATTCGAATTGATAAAAAATTGACTCTTTCAAAATTTTATTACAAACTGATCATGAATAGTTGTAAATGTTTAATTTATATATACTACATTATATAATGTATTGTGTTATTATTGTTTTATATAACTGTTTTTATTGCCGCTGCATACTTATTGTCACGGAGAAATTAAATTCTTGCCTTTTGTAACGGTCGAAATAAACTACGCGGTTGATATGATATTATTTATATTAAATACGCAATTGCCCTGTTATGATATTCGTAATATTTAGCAGGTCGTGGACATAAAAATACAATTACGGCTCGCTAGGATTGCGTTTTCGATTGGCTTGCTTGGATAAATGATTATGCGCGTCCACTGGCAACTGCAGGTGCAGTCGAAAATATTATTTGATATTCCTACACTGGTGTAACATAGTTCAATTCTCTTTCCCTGCAACAGTGCCGAATG
Organism: Jemadia pseudognetus; assembly: GCA_018244755.1. Classification (NCBI taxonomy): domain Eukaryota; kingdom Metazoa; phylum Arthropoda; class Insecta; order Lepidoptera; family Hesperiidae; genus Jemadia; species Jemadia pseudognetus. Next base: position 722 of record DWTO01000416.1, on the reverse strand, counting down.
ATTTAATCTTTTTTATTCCCATTTTATATGAAAGTTAAATATTTACGAGCGACGAGTTTGTTCCGCTTTTGATTCGTAAGAGGATTACGTGCAAAAAAATCACACCCGAAGTTAAGTTTTATCGTGTTTAAAAGCTTTTCTGTACATTTCTGTTGTGGGAAGGATAAACATAATTATTTATCAACATTTGGTTTTTTTTAATTGATTGGAAAACTTTTGCCCGTTTTAGTTAACGTATATAAACTTTTTTTAACGCCTAACTGGATGACACATTAAACAAATTGAATTTTTAGCTCAAATTTAAAAACCGGTAATTTTTTCGGTCTCCATCAACATCATAAATATTATGCTTGCATTTGACTGAAGAAGTTTCAGAACGCCGTATACATACGGGGTACTTGAATGCATCTCCCATTTGCATATCACAGGGAGCTATCTGCTTAAGTTACCTGCGAGGCTGTTGAATATGTAATGTTAATTCAGCAACCCACTGACGCGGCTACTAATGTCGTTGGAAGGTTTTGACGTAATCATATTAAACTCTTTGTTTATCTTCTAGTAGGTATTTTAACATCTTACGAATTATTTAAGTGAATTAATTTGAAATTAAATATCAGTCACTATAGAATACTATAGTACACTATTTAATTTTTCTAATTTAGATTTTCTAGTAGTGTTTCGGAGTCTGGATTTGTGCCCGGTGCATGGCAATAGGCTCACCA
>DWTO01000415.1:0-21644 GCA_018244755.1 Jemadia pseudognetus | reverse complement strand
GATAGAGCTATTTGGCACTCGGTGCTCTCTGCCTACCCCGCAAGGGACCCGGCGTGATGATATGTATGTATGTATGTCATACATAATATAACTTCCAAACATTACAAATTACAACATACCTAGTTATCATAATAAAATCTATATTTTTCAGAACACTAACAAAACTATGTAAAAATATACGCAGTAAATAATGATGGGATACGAATAAAAATAATTAATGTTTTTATGTTTGTATCGAAAAACCTAATTAAGTAACATAGCCTTTATTATCCAGAATAGATACCTAAAATTGTTTTAGAGCATTAATTTTTTTTTTATTACAGAAATATACAGTATACACAATATGTTAGCCACTACTTAAGCCACTAATATATGAATAAAAATGCATTAAATTTCAACCATTAAAAGAAATAATTTTTTGCATTTAACTGACAACATTTCAATGGTACCTAGATTAGGTACCTACTGTGTCGCTGAGTGGAATCTCGTAATATTTCTTATTAAATCTACATCCAAATAGACAGTTATTTTCAAAATTGACCGTTATTATGAAAGCTCCTAGCTGTATTACAGTATCATTCGCGATTACACTCTCTTTACTCGGTCAACGTTCGACCTATAACCCTAGCCAGGGGTATTCAACTACTTGCAATTTATTTTAATTCGACGAATCCAAACTATTATGATTATTTTTGACCTTAAAGTAATACATGTCCTAATCTTAACAGCTTTATTGTTTTATGTAGCTATAATTCGTCGACTTCAGGCGCCTCTGAAATATTTACTTAGTCAGCCAAAATAAAATGCACAATTTTTTTTTCAGCATTCTTTCAAAATAAACGTTACAATAACTTTTGTATTTTTCCTATATGTACAATACGAATTACATCGATGAATGATAATACATTTATTACAATTATTTAATTTCTTTTTATCCTAATAGATAAATTATTAAAATAAATAATTGCATATTGGAATACTGACAAGTCGTGATATACTGACGCCAATTTTGTCAGTTCACTGTGTACATTAGCATACTTTCGCGACAATTGTTAAAATTTTATTCAACAAAGAAACCATAAATTAAAAAGAAAACTGGCAGGTATTGAAACATAATCTCGACGCCATGTTCTTCAAAATTGTTTTATAACAGCTAATTACGACCTGCAAAGACCATAAGCGGCTATTTTAAGTGTACGTTTTAGTTTTTATTGAATTTATCTTACCGTAAATCTGTCCGTATCTGACCTTATCGTACTTACTGTGGTCAAAATGTACCTTAATCCAGTTTATTCTGAGTAGAGGTATAGATGGACCTCTATTCAGAATAAAATGGGTTAAGGTAAATTTTGTTGAAAGAAGTAATAAATAATAAAAATAAGACTTACTTATACCAATGAGAGAAACATGAAAATGAAGCATAAATAGGTACACGTTTTTCTTTTGTTTCAATGTTTAATATTGTGATCTGTGAACTCTGTCAAAACAGTATTTTTTTTTATTATATATCATATCTAGCATTATGTGGCACTTTATACTTTTCCTACTTAAAACGAACTGAATACCTGCACACTAAGCCGAGCACAGCACAAGCATGAAACAAGTACAGATGATGAGTTAAACTTAAAACTTTACGACTTTCGCTGTTGCTTACGAGTTACAAATTACAAATGTATCATTAAGATAACTGTGCCGAGCTGTAACAATTTTACACCCCACCATTGGCCAAGGATCCTTTCAGCAATTGCTGGGGATGGGGAGCATTATTCAACACGGTGTATTCAAGTCTGCAGATACATGAATTAGAGGAAAATCCTTCATTCGGATAAGATTATACTGATTCTATGACTTCTGACAAAAATTGAGGATTATCACCTAACAACAATATATTTTTGACATGTCTGTACTTGGCGTGTGAACTATGGAAACATTCAGGTAAGTGTACCGTTGCCTGTCATTTGTCCTGGTCCCAAGCGCGCCTCGCCTTACTTAATATTGCAGATACCTTGCATAAATATTGCAACCGCGATAGAACTATGAGCGTGTTGCTTCTTAGTACGACTACTTACATTGACTTTTAATACTTTTGATTTTATTGAGTTAATAAAAAAATGTAACAATACTTCTGCAGTCTCCAAGGAGATAGGCAGTGGAGTGTAGTACACTAGACACCAGTTACGTTTTCATCCCTCTATGGAACAGGGAGTGAACCTAATGCCGCACATCGAGCAAAAAGCCAGTATTATTTTAAAAAACCATAAGCAACTATTGCCCAAATGCCCTAACCTAAATAGTGTACATACTGTTATTTTCCAAGACTTACATAAATCCCCAAATTTTTTCCAACGTTAGTTTCGTTTTTATGGATCGTTTAAATTTTATATGAGTGTATAAAATTGTTTATACGAGTAGGTTGCAATCATACCCATGGAAAATATAAAAAAGACTGCGGTTATATTCTTTTTAGGCTATAAATAACTGACAAAAGATTACTGTGCTCAATTTGTATTGCATGAGACACTGTGTGCCAAACTTTTCAACTGACGGGAACGGATGGGCCCAACCGGGAGATGATTAGTGTCGGCGCAGACTGATCAATGGAAACGAACTGTTGATGCGAATTCAATGTTTTCACTGACTTAGATTGATGTGTGAATGCGTTTTTGATTACCTTAGAGATCACGTTATCAGAGATCTACCAGTTTTAGTATTTAGAATTTTCGTTCTCTAAAGACTTCATGGTTTAGAAATTAGTCTTTTTGAAATATTCATAAGCGACCATTTCGCTCCACTGGTGCAGTTAATTGTTTCGTTTCACACTTTCATCCCCTCTTAAATCAAGAATGTTAAGCCCATAGTCTGCCATGCTGACCAAGTGCAGATTGACAGCTGTCATCGCTTTGAAGAACATTGAGGAGAACTAGAGTTCTAGGAACTAGTAAAAGGCGGTGACGTTTCTGCACACCTTAGAAGCTGTGCAGAAACTACAGGACGTTTGCCTTCACCGTCTGAACACACATTTTTGTGCGAGGTATCGCCAAAGGGGGAACCTGAAATCTAAATCCAATAGGTTGTCATTTTTACTGTATCTATTTGAATATTTCACAAAAATTAAACATCACCTATAGATTTTTTACTTTAATGCGATACAAAGTTTTATATCGCAATAAACTTCGACAGCGTATTAGTATGGCAACACAAAGTCTGTTCTAAATAATTCGCAGTTATCTTTTTTAAGTACAACCGATCCGATTCCACTTATGTACACAGTTATTAATCAAGCAAAAAACAAAACAAAACAGTTGGCAACATCTGCCTGCCGCATTCGCGACCTTTGCGCGCGCGACGGTCAGTTCTAGTCGCGCGCATCTCGCGCGTTAACGTGATTTTATTTTTAAAACTAATATCATAATAATCTATTTACGAATTAACAAGTGGGAAATATGTGTAAGCCAACATAAAAAATTCTAATGATATTTAAAACATAAATTAACTGTATTTTTTGTTAAATAGTGCGCTATTATAATTTGGTTTTACCCGCAATGACAGTTTAATGAAAACATATAAAGCATTTTTGATCTGTGATTGAAAAAAGACATTGTTTCACGGCACGAATAACATAATTTCCCGCTCAAAACATTTTTTATACATTGACGTGTTATCAGTTCATTATTTTGTAAAGTGGTTTGTGGATGTTTTTTGCTATTTTTATGTCGAAAATAGCACCCGGACAAAATGTTGTGGTTGATAGCTTTAGTTTTTGTACCAGTGCATGCACATCTCATTGACCCGCTTCAGAATATCACAAGGTAAATCATTTTCATAAAAAAAAATTCTAAATGCCCGTTAATGATTTTGAGGGTATACTCAAGCAGATATTTGTTCAGTTCAATTAAAGAAATGATAAGTACGTAGACACAAAGATATTATTTATACCACGATACATACATTTTTTACATCGCCTAATTGATAAATAATGTACTCACAAGTAAGATTGTCATTGAGGCAACTGGCGTAATTTACGAATAAAAAGCAATTATTTCTTATATGTAAGTAGAAGAAATAAAGAGTAGTGAGTACTTACATGAATATATTTTAAAAATATGTCTTAGCTTTATTAAGTTTAATGTTTTCTCTACATCTTGTGATATATTCACGAAGCATTCTGATCTCAAAGTAGGCTTGAAAAGACACTGTGTGTGCATATATATAATTATGTACGTATATATACTCTCTTTACACCTAAACAGTGAAAAATATACTTATTTTCGTCACAGAAATATGTGCGATGGGAATCGAACCCACGATACACGGCTCAGCCGTCAGTTTCACTAACTAGTGACCAACGATCCAAATATTAATACATCCAATCCCCAATTGTCCATGTGTAACTAAAATACTTTGCTTTATAGGGTAGCCAATTGTAACTGTAATCCCAGACTACAAGAACTTGTTTGTTTGTTGTCTCGTGTCATTAGCATCTTGATAAATAATAACACGTTGCGTATAACATTGCGTCGATATACGATCAGCGAAATTTAGCTGATTCCGAATAAAAATAATGTATAACCCGATATCGCCCAAAGTCGCTTATAACAAATAGCCTTTCACTCGTCGGCATTACTATATTATTACTGTAAACTGTAAAGTAATAATAAAATTGGTAATTTATATGAGAGTTGTGAATACAAACATTCTTATTTCCATGATGTGTTGAACCTGGTATTTCTTGGCTGGAAAATAATTTACTTTTTATTTTTTATACAACCTCATTGATTGTATAAAAAAGTGAATATTTTATACATTTTAAATGTAATTTATCAAAAACATGCGGACATGCTACCCGATACTGAAAATATTAAAGAACCTTCTAGAAAAATACTGAACAGGAGCAACATTTATAAATCGTAAATTCGCATCCGCCTATGTATTATTTCATAATTATTTTTGAGCATTTAATTAATAGCGCCCTGACTAGTGCCAGGTACTTGTTCATATAGGTGCAGACGTGAAGAGAAATAACTACGTAAATATCTAATTATAATACCGAAAAAACATTTACTGTTTACGGTTGTACCGTCAATGGCGGACACGTATTCGACTGTAATTGAACAGTAGTAGCGCAGAGTAGGAATTTTTATAAGTATAGGTACTCTGTGACACAAGAAACTCAGTAAGGTCCACGTAACACGTGGCCAGTAAGGTCCAAATTTAAAATTTACCGAATTATGATCGAAATATAACCACCACTGGCCCTAGTAGCATTAATTTGTTTTCCCACTTCATAAATGCATATGTAACATAATAAATGTTATCTGGTAACTTAAATGTATTATTATGTGGCACAGCACAACAGAAAGCCAGTGAGTTAAGTCAACATTAGGCCAATGCCCCGGCCATTCATATAGGTATCTCTAATAACATCAGTTTAGACAACTTTGCACTGGTCTTAATGGTAATTACAACTGCTTTAATTAATTTACACAGCGTGTTCATTTATTTAATATGCAGAATATACACGTTTCAAAATGATCTATGCGCTTAAGTATGGCGTATTGAGGTATTTGAGATTTTTAAGTATACAGGATATAAATATATTAGTAATATTGTGAGACACGTAGGTAATATAGATACTTCAAGGATTCGTTTGTAGTTTTAATGCATTATGCATATGCAATGGAATCCATATCAACATGCATTGTATAAGCTCCAAGTAATAAATAAATAATAACTTAGTTGAAAACCGTAATGGTCTAAACTATTTTGATTTGAACATTTATTTACAATGGTCACTCAGGGACGCTGCGGGCGCTTTCGACTCCATGAGCTAGTATCAGACCTATTCGCCTCCCTCGGCACTTGCAGCCGTCAATGTTCGCGTTGTTTGTCTGCTTCATGGAGCCCAACGTTCTAAGTGTGCGTGACGCGAGCGAACTGGCAACATTTTATTATGGCATTTTATTAGACTTGGCAAAATATATAAATGTATCCGCTGAGAACTGGGGGATCGACTGTCACTCCCGCACCAGACCCTAGGGAGGCAGGACTGGCTGAAAACCAGCGCTGCACGGCAGCCCAACCCCGCGTCAGCAAAAGCTGAGCCAGGATCTATTGCCATTTCAATAACTGTAATGTATATAACGTATAAATTTAATGTGGCAATAAACAGATTTTATTATTATTATTACTTAACAATTTTTTTTAATATAATGCAATGTTTATTGTAAGTGCTCCATTAAAATGGGCCATATACAATTGAGATTGACTGTCGTTTTACATTCAATATAGTAAAACGTACGATTACAGTTCAATATAGTAAAATATAGTAAATCAAGAAACAACTTACCAGCATCGCATCCCTTTTTAGTCTTCTCGGCGTCGGCTCCGTTACTTCGCTCAAATACGCCTCGATTTTCTCCTCTAAATGCTCATGTAGAAGAGTTCTCATCACATTTCTTGCTTCTGCATCTAGAATTTCTTTCAGCTCTCCATTGCCTATGTAATTGTACGTATGCGCGAAAAGCGACAACACAGCGCATAAGCAAGCGAAAATCGAAAGTCTTCTACAACAGGACCTATCGGCGACGCGTTCCGCTGATAGTTTTCTTTTCACTAATTTAGTATCTGCCTTCATTTTTACATCTTCCATTTATCTATAGCATCATGAACGGTTATAATTTACGTCACATCACCACTCTTAGCACCGATAGTTTTTTGTATATTATATAGTAGAACGGTTTCAATTCAACTTCGGTCCCTCGTAACGCATATGGAGTGTGCTGGCCGATATTGTTAGCGGGTTACTGAGTTATCTGTATATAATCCGTACAAATATGTGTCTTCCGGTACGATACGAGTTGCACAAGCCGCGCACAACGATAACCAATTGAGAGCTGGCCCTATTAACGCGACGAATTCAATCACATTCGACAGTCGGTTGCTCTGTCTCAAGATGTGTTACTGCTGGATCTCTATGTTTGATTATATACGTTATTTTATAAAGTATGTGAATATTTTGGTCTTTATAGGTCTTGTGGATATTTATCTTTTCTAGCAAATGTATAAGTTACAGTGTACTTCTAAACAACAAATTTAAAGTGAACTTTAATTTTGTTACTACCATCCAAAGTAAATAATTAATTTAATATGATCGATATTATTAGTCTGGTGCTGCTTTGTTTAGGTATAAATAACCATGTATGAATTGTCCCAAGATACTATGACTATTGGTTTAAACTTTATCAGCGTTTTGTAATCACAACGACGCTTTGATTTTATTTCTGAATATAAATGTAAGTCAACACAAACATGACCTCTAGAAATAAAGGCCCAGTTTTTTCTCAACCAGTGCACACAAAGGGTTGAACTATACCTATATTAAGAAGCATTATTAATTAACCATGGGGAAATGTTATCGCCTTTGAAAGTTCCCCAACAATAGTGCCCCAACGCGCATGCGTGGGAATCTATGTCACGGCCGGGGCATGACACGAACAGCCAAGGTCATAAGTGTTTAGCGTCTGCTGTCATTCCTGCAGTACTCCTGGAATGAAATTGTAAAACACATAAGATATTTTGTGGTTATGGATCTAGTGCCTCCAACAGCGGGCGTACAGCGTGAGTTCTAGATATCTGTATCATTTTTGTATGCGTTGTCGGTTACACAAGAAAAACTAAATAGGTTATTTACTTTGTTGCTTACTATGGTGTTTTTGCGGATGGGTTATTTTTTTGTTCATTTTGCCCACTGTCGTCTGTTGCCGTGCTACACTTATATTTGCGTGTATGGAATCTTGATTAATTGAAAGCTTTCGAAATGTTTGTTTGTGTATAAAAGACATATTGTTAAGTTACTTTGTTTACACTGTTTTGTAAGGGTTATTTTGTAGACTATGCATGAGTACTAGAACGTTTTCGTTTGTACTAATTATATTAATTAACAATATTCTGGACGGTAATTACATTAATAATAACATTGCTCTAGACATTTTCAGGATTGAGAGCTTCTATCAAATGAATCCTAAACATGCATAGAGTGGGAGTGTATTTAATTTAAACTTATAAATAATATGCGCCACTTAATTACCTATATATTAAATAAAATAAATCATTTATTATACTGTCATTATCAAAAGGGCAATAGTCTCGTTGCTATGATCACTTGTATATTTAAGTCTAAATGCGTATTTTCCAGCATGCAGCGTAGTTCAGCCTCTAGAAGACTATGATGCTCCAAGGGCGCCGCTTCTTCGTCAAGTTTCCCTGGACGAGGAACGCCGAGATGATTGCCAGGGGCACTGGCGCGGACCGTACCTTGAGGGTGAAGAAGAGGAAAAGGGTGTGAGATTGTTCAGGGCGCTGTTTCTACAACATTTGAGGATTGAGGAGTTACGGCCCCCACTCTGTTTATTGGCACCTGCTAATTCAGATCCAAGGTATTTAGATCTTAGTAGACATAGGACAGATAACTGTTGCGAACGCCTTGCTTCCTCTTTAGGATGGATGATGTACAAGAATGTAAGGTTCACCATTATCATCATCATCAGTTCTTTTGAGTTGTTCTTGCCCATCATAAGGTCCACATAAGGTCTACTATTTCAATCTGATCATCACATTTCTTTAGTCATGTCTTAGTTCAAGTAATATCTTATGGGCTTTCGTTCTACGTAATTCGTATGGAATAACTGTTGTACTATACGTTTTGATAACTAAGTATATTCGTGCGCTTTACGTCCAAGTATTTGTTATAATAACTAAAGGACTCAGCAGATGTATTTTCAAATGGCAGACATCGTCCCCCCCCGAGACGTATGTAAAGAATTTTAGTATGCATCTCTATGTTCTAAAGACTTTTTATGATGTTATCAATTAGTACAACAGGTTTTCATCGCATTTTTTTTGCTGTTTTCTAGGGGATGGTGGATGTATTGGCGGGACTGGAGGGCGCTCGAGCGTGCCGCGAAGAGGTTTCGCGAGACCAAGGCCCGCGCGAGACTCGCCGATAGAGCAGAAAGCATACCTCTTCTATGTCTTGATGAAGTAGCATTCGAGGATATCATGCAGGAACTGTGTCAGGTAGATATTATTTGTAAATTTTGTCACGTGTCTCATCCAAAGTTGAGACAATTTGTGAATCGCTGTGAGTTAAAGCTGGAAGTACACAATATCCCTAGTAATTCCTTGCTGAATGTGCACAGCGAAGACACAATTTTAGTGAAAGTCTGAGTATATTTTCTGATGTGATTATTCATTGTCATATCTTACAATTAGTATGAGTGTATCGTATTTGTTGTTAAAAGATTAGACATTGTGTTTACTTCGTGGTTAACAAGGGAGGGAATTAAATGTAATTCTGTGATCTTGTCGTTGTGCTGTTTTGAATGTTTGATGACACTGTCTGGTGCTTAGTCTGCATTTAAAATTTTCAGGCGTGCAGTCACGTAGAGAACAGAGCGTTACTGGTGTTAGCGTTTCTCTGTGAAGTGTGCGCCCGTGCCGTGAGGGTGGGGGGCTGGTGCAGGGCGGCGGACTGGGCGGCGCGCCACGTGGCCCAGTGCGCCACGCCCTGGGCCATCAGGCACGGAGGATGGGTGAGTGGGATTGAAATAAAAGAAAGCATATGGTTTTTATAGATCATATTGGTATATTTACAGATTTCCAAAAACACATCTAACCAATTTAAAACACTCAAAATGCTTAAGGAAGTTCTTGATATTTTTGTACAAACGGAAATGGCACCAATAAAATGGTAATAATGGCAACGGTGCATGTGTATGGTTAATAATTGCTTTGATTAAATAAAATGCAAGGGGATATGATAAAAACGTCTTTTACTTATTGATATGTTTATAACTATTGCAGAGCGCGGTGGTAGAACGCGCAGGCGCTACACGCAGAGACGACGCCGCACTCCTCGCCGGCGCGGCGGTCGCTGCGCTACTGGCCTTTCTATTGTTCTGTCGCAAGCGCTTGCGCCACGCCCTTCTCTAACTACCCGCATCGCGACACGCGGCCAGCGATGGCGGTTGGATTTAAAATTTGAAAAATAAAATCACCATGCTGGAGACTCGAGATTTCATCTGATGGTAATTGTATGTACATCGTTGCTGTACATACAGTTACACGTTACAATTGCACGTTCGATTGAAATTTAGTAAAGGTGATTTGACACGGTGCGTCTAAAGTTACTATATAAATGGAGAAAGAGTATCATACGTTAAAGGAGTTAGTGATACGGTAACGGGTTTTAATAGTGCGATATGCGAACAAGTCGGCACTGGGGATGTGTAAAACTACCCACATTTAGCATTTAGTCACTCACACTGAATTTATAAATATAAATTGTTGCGCTGAAAAGTTTTTGAACAATGATATTATAATATTAGGACAAGGTGGAGGCCTGCTGTGCTTTGTCCTTGTTTGAAAAAATACGTCTTGTGTGAGACATTATTCCGGGACTAGCATTCTAATCAATTTTTGTCTCATTGATATTATGAAAATCGACTAGACGATACATATGACTTAAGAAGGTATAAACTAAGATATTTTCTCTTATATTAAATATGTTTTACATAAGTATTTTAACTGTAATTACATTGAGATATGTTGCCATTGGAATTTTGATGTTTTGTCAGTTGCAGTATTAAGCGTTTTAAGTGTATACCGGTTTAACTTGCGTATATTATTTCGGGATAGTCTGACTAGTTTTGGATCTGTCCGAGTTCCCGCCGCGTGCTGTGACATCGTCGTGGTGTCTTGCAAATTGTTTATTTGATTTTGAGTGAATTCGGCATAGAATTCATTAATGTTTTGCAGTGGCGTTTTATTATTAAGGTATCATCATTTCCTATACTGAATTAGAATTATCTCGTATGATACTATACGTTTGAATGTTATTAAGTAAATATTTGTCTAAAATATTGGCGTTAGCAGTTTGTATTAGAATGTTTTATCAAGCTATTTAATCGTGTCTATATTTCTCGTGTTCATTATGTACGTATTTCTAATAATTTAGGTTTAGATCAAAGTTTAGGCTGTTTTATTTAGACGATTAAAATCGTTATTGTACTGAGAACGTTTGCAAGGGGTAACTGTAACAACGTTATATGCGGAGAACCCTTTTAAGTAGTGAGAGCAAAGATGAATTAATCGTAAATATCTACTACAATGTATTTTGTATGACTAATATGAGATTTTTCTGCATATGAAAAGTATTATTTTATAGAAGCCTAAATATTGTACTGAACTAGCAAAGGTATAATAGTAAGTGGTTAAGGAAAAGAATGTATTTGGCAACACCAAATGAGGTGTCATTTAATTGCGAATTTCTACTTCTTTTTTAAGCATTTTTAAAGCCCCATGGTGTATGTAGTAACTCTTAAAATGTTCTACGAATATCTGAACAGTAAAATGATTCTACAGTTCCACAGTTAAAATGTGTCCAGTAAAATAAAATTTGATTCTAAATAACCGATTGCGTAATCCAATTGATTTTTTTTCTTTGACAAGTAAGGTGTGTTTATCGAATGCGAGTTATTCTCTGAGTGTTGCCAACTGCAGAAAAGGTACGGCAGTCCGTATTAAAGTGACTTGGATGGACCAGGGGGTTTGAAGGTTAATTTCAATAAAGGATTCATAGGATTTATATATAAATATTTTTAAATCGCAATATAAATGTAGGTAAATTGGAATTCTTATCTACAAATATAAATAAGTAAAGGAGTAAGGCCGTAAAGGAAGGGGTGTGACAACATGATATTAATATTAATAGCTTAGAATCAAAGGAAAGTAAGAAGATTTACCAAAATTTGTAGGTATGTAATACATTGACTGAAATATTTTTATTTTATTTCTTTATTAACTTTCAAAGAAATATATACTAATGTTTTAATACTAACAAATACTAAGATTTACCTACGCAATAAAAATAATTTACATTGTCAAAAAACTTGAGGAAAAGAAGGCCTTAGATGCAATGCTTACTTTAACCAGACCTTCTATAACTTAACATTCGTCATTGCAGTATATAGGATGCGAAAAAAAATTATGGTGTATGCAATATCATACTTTTTAATATATAATCCGTATTTTTTTCTAATTTTGCATGTGTATACTCTGTTGAGGCCACAATGAAATATATTATTATTGTTTATAGCATTAATTTATTACTGAAATTTTTGTGTCACTTTTGTTTCTAGTTATAACAGATAGACCAAGATCTATTTGTATGATTAATTAAATAAATATAACCTAGCTTAATCCAATATTGTACAGAACTTAAAATATTACCGCCAGTTTTTGACAATTAAAGTACAGTAATGTTAATGTCCGACTGACAGTTGATTTTTCTTAATTCAGACAAAAGCTTCTTATATGTCCAGGCATTGTCTTGTTAAGACGTCCAATATAGTATGTTCAAAATATTTGAAATAAAAAAAACTATAAAATATTTAGGATTTATCTATGTTATTAAAGTTTTTAGCCGTGTTATCGAGATCGTAATATTCTACCAAATAAAATTGTGAAAATAACTGTTTTTTTTCCATCATGATTGTTCTTTAATAATACCACATTTAATATTCTTTCACCAGTTTCACCTATTGTAATCTCTGTGTGTTTATTATTATAATAACCACTATTTATTACGTCTGTCCATATTTTCCAATTTTCTCGCAAATAAAATTTTTCAATTGTAATTGTCGTTTCTCTTGTTTCTCACTCTCTTTTTTAATGGTATAGATCATATTTTGTTTGTTACAATAGCATGAACTATAATCAAATCTTTGATGATAGACAGTTATGAAAATAAATAAAAATGATTTAATTATCTTTATTTTTAATTAACATGTATGTAATATAATGTAATTATTGGAAATACGTAGTAATAATTTATGCAAACTTTGATGAATGCAGGTGCCGAACATCAAAACTCAATGACCCATTGATAATAATAATAAATAAAAGCAACAAACAAAATGAATACGTAACAGAAGAGACCCAGAATTCAGTACAGAAGATTACTGGCGCACGAGCAGGGTGGCGTGCGCCAGAAGGGAAGTTAGAGACAGAAAAATGGAAAAGGATTGCTAAGGAGTCCAACACCCAATAGTGGCTGACGCTAGAGGAAGAAGAAGTCAAAGAAACAAAATAAATACACAATGTAACTCACTATTTTATATTTTTTATTGTAATTTTTCATAATACGGTCGACGGGCGACATCCGCCGCTGCTCGTGTACACGCAAAAATTATGTAACTATATAAAAAACGAATATATTATAAACATCTGCCAGCTATAATTTAAACCTATCACAATATTTAACAATCAATAAAAGCTTTGATAAGAACAACGTTGATATATAAGTACAAGACAAGATGAGGGGCGCCACGTCAGAAGTGCATTGTACCTAAATATTGTATTATAATGTCCAAGAAATCTGTAAAAAGTACGAGCAAGTTGCCAAAAAAAACGTTTATTATCTTTATTGTTAATAATACAATTGTTTATTAAAAGTTATTTGGAGTTAAACAGCTGTTATTATTTCAAAATACGGTGACTTAGAACTTACATACGGAAGAAATGACAACTAAATATTAATTTTGGCTTTTTAATACGTAAAAGGAGTTCAACACAATCCTTATTATCCGTCATGAGCAATGTCATTTCATTTGTACAATACCTATAGGTACGTTTTGTTAAGCTTCCTTCTATCATGTACGATACAATGCCGTTACTGGCAATACAATTGATGCAAATTAGCTACTAGCTCTTTTTCTGCTACTAGGTAAGTACGTTTGCTGGCATTCCTGTCTTCCAGTTCGAAGAATGTAGAAACTAGACACCCTACTATAACCGTGTACGTCGCCCCAACTTAGCAAGATACGAACACCTCTGGTTGTTACGGCTTAGGTACATGTAACTTGCTTAATTGTGATTAATTGTTCTGAATGTGTTATGTACACTTCTGGCGCGGCACATCATAGATCATCGATGGAAGGTAAACTTATTTTCTAAACATTTGTTATCCTTTACTCGATAATACTGGTTTAGTTCATAAATTCATTAGGAGAGATAACTTTGATAGATTTGAAACATACTCGTATAATAGGAGTTAAGATATATTTAATGTTCTCATTACTTCTTGTCTGCTATGAAGATGACACATTTTTGTGACATTTATAGCACTTAATGATTTAGTTCTAACTCTGATAATTATCTATTCATAGTTAAACATTATCTTGTAATTTATATTTGCTTAGCAGTTTGTCAACGTGGAGATATATGTATCTTACAGGCTGCGTTCAACTGCAACTTTTAGTTTGTATAGCGTCTTAATGAAAACGACGCAGAAGAATAAAAGTAACACAAACACAACGCATTTTTGTATTCACCACGTTTGAGTTTGATTTACAATTCACGAAATTTTTTTATTTTAAAAATTATAAACAATTAAAATTTTCATCATCAAAATTTTAATCCATAGTCGTTATAATTAATTGATCAAATTTGAAATTATCCAATCATCATAAGTATTTGAATCGCATTCATGACATAACCAGAGAGCACCGTGAGTTAGAAACTAAGAAACACTAAGAAATTATATAATATACACAAATAACAATTTGAAAATTATACACATGAAACAAGAAAGTTTAATAGTAACTGTGAGAAAGAACGGAAATATTTTTCATTATCTTTACATCAAAGATATGGAAACAGAAATTACTTTTTATAACTATGTATGTATTTATATAACACTTTAACATTAAATTTATTGTACTCTGTCTAATGAAACACACCATATACCTATACGAAAAAATACAACAACCTATTAATTATTCAATGTACAATAAAATATAAAAATATACATTTATTTCAATAACTCTGAAAATATTCAATAAATATTCATCTAATGGAAAATCTATTATTCTTATTGCATTCGTTGAAGGTTGTTAAGTAATTGTGTTGTTGATAATTATACGTAATAATTTCATGTAATATCTGAACAAATTTACCCTCCATCGTACTGTTAATGAAATCTGAAACGTTTTAGGAAAGACAAAAAATGTAAACTTCTATATACTTAAAAATTCGTTTTGAAAAAATAAACTTCAAATTATCATGTTATATTCGTGTACGTAAGTTATAAAAAAATAAAACTATTAATATTTATATAAATGAAGTTAGATAATGAACGTTTACAATGCATTGATACAAGAATACAATTTAAGTCTTACAAATTTATTATAATGCATAAGAAAAAATAATTTTAATTTCTGTGAAGAATAAAATTGGTGATTAAAAATAGTTACGACTGAGTAAACCATTTGTGTAAAATAAAATATAAAGTTCCAGATTCCATCAACATGGAAAACATTGGAAACAATGACACACTTAGAACTTATAATACTGTTGGAATAATTCCAAATTACAACAATGTATGTATATCATCACTAAAGCAAACTACCCGAGCCTCAACCATCTTTATTGTTACATTTTGAAAATCCCTAAAACTTATTGTTAGCTACATCGTTAAAATTAATAACATTTTTAATATTTTCACTTATTTAATAATATCACTATTAACAATCTACGCTGGCATCTCGAGTTCGAGTGTTCGATTTTATTGAGAATAATTTTTAAATAATATATAACATGACGTATAAATTATATATGTATGATCAAGCATGTAATATTATTCATACTATATTAAAAATTCCTTTTCAATATTGTCTGAGGATAAGTCTTAGCCAAAAATCCAACTTGAACGACTTTTTAATGTTGCACTTTATATTAAAAATACAAAATACAATAAAAAACAATAATAGCTTTAAATAACTGCAATATCGGTTTTATTGCAATTGATATTTATTGATTTGGATTAAAAGGCGCAATTACACATTTGTATAACAAATTATGAAAAACAACAAAAGGTAACAGTAACAAAGTAACAACAGATAACAATAAAAAGAAATAGTAACAACAAATTGTTGTAAAGTACCAGTATAATAAATTATGAGAGATCTCGAAATCGAGATGTGGCAGCTACAAATATATGGATCGCTAGACACAACATTCTCTTCGCAGCCGAGTGCCTGTAGAATGCAAGATAGGAAGAATATTCAACTAGATCTTATCCAATACACGAAATTACATTATGGTGTTCGTAACAAGCACTCGTCACCAAGAAAATGGTGTGGGATATTTTTTTTTATTTTCATCAATCATTTTCCCGTCGTCTTTTTATATAAAAATCATCACACTAGTAACAACTCTACCTGGATATTATATTTCAATTTACGTTATTATAATATAATTAACATTTGTTAATTTTTTTCTTCATTTACCATATTTTAAGCCTAGTCTTACACTACGAAGAAGTTATAAATGTTTTTTTATATTGTATGTAGGTATGTGTTAAAAGATATCAAACCGTAGTAGCCGTACTGAATGTAATATCGTATCAACTCTTATATTTTCTATTATTATTATTATTAATAATGACATATTATGAAATATGAGGACTAAATCGCCTTGTGCTATTTGGTACTGAACAAATGCAACCGTATATGTCACTACTCATGAGGCGAGAGCTTTGCGCAGTATGAAAATTACATTACATCTGGTTGAAAATTCACAAGAATTCGTCGTCACAACAAATCACTATCCGTGAATTGAGTAACTAGAAACAATGGGAGTATGATACATTTACAGATTCTACTTAGGTAAATATTTTTCAAGAGACAGATAAAAGACTAGTATGTTATAATAGATCGTTATAGCGTTTCAAATCGTGTAGCGTTTAGACAATACGACAGCTGTTTACGCATATGCGCACTTAATTTGTGCTTTCTCATTGGTTCTGTACACGAGAAATGATACGTACATACGTATTACAGCGTCTCTACATCATTTTAGATAATATATATCATATCACCAAACCTTAAAGAAAGTTTAATTGAGACAGAGAAAAATTCGTTCGAATCTTAGATTAATTGTACAGACTGGCCACGTAAAGATCTTACAGTTTCGCATTTCTTCGTTGTTCTGATTTTAAAGAGATAAATAGCCATGATGAAGAAGAAGAAGAAGGAGAAGAAGAAGAGAAAAATATAGAAGAATTCGATTCGAAACATGAAGGACTGGAGAATTTTGTAGATGAAACTGTTTGATCAGAAGTGGCACGCTAAGCGATCTACAGAAGGCTATTATCAAATTCAATCTTAGAGTATTATATACACGTACTATGCGATCCGAACAGATGTGGCTCTTTAACGTTTTAAGTATACATCATAAGCATGCTCTTATCACAGTAATATCTAATCGATTTTGTCTGTTTCTATCGATATGTCACATTTTGTCCCATTGCTGTTGTCTTATTATAATTTCGAAAGTTTCGTGCAACCTTCACTTCCTCATCAATATCACATGAGATATTCAAGTTGTTCAATATAGCTTCGTCTAAAGCGAATTCTACTTCATCGTGGGATATTTGTGCGTATTTATATTTAACGATCATGTTTATAAGATAGATACGTTTGATTATCAACATACTATCGTTTGAGCGTCACAATGGTCTGATTTGAGAGTTAAAGCTTAACGATATAAATATTTAACTATCTATTCTAGTCTATTTATTGCTATGTCAAATAGGCGGGTTATCAATATAAAACTTCGTGGGATTTCAACAATTGAGATTACAAAAATTTATTAAAAACATTTATTACGTTACTGGTCGCTCGACCGCCGGGTGACGCGGGCGCAATGTAAGCGACAGCGGGGAACTTAGACGAGCATCCTACGGACGGCTTACGAGACGTTCGTCTTTGGTTTCTTAAACTAGTAAGTCAGACGAAGTATACCGTGCCACAATAAACCGTATTATACTGGAATACGATGTTGTCGTCACCATAGAATTGACAAGAAAGTACTCGCGAGCTTCAACTGTAGGATTCGGAGGTAAGAGATTTGGTGGAAACGAACATCTTTAGTCAAACGAAACAGGGACAGTGTAAATCTAACTACATTAAAGCAAGAGCGGGACATATGTGCACTTTTAACTTTACAATAAATGTTTATTGAACTGTAATTTTTATATTTCTTTAAATGTATATCGATGCTGGCATTGTTCGAGTTCTTAGGAACTCTTAGGCACATTATATAGTATGATATTAATTGTAAATTAATTATTTCAGCAGCATTTGCCCCGCTCCATCGACATCACCATCCCCTACTTGTGTATGTACACAGTGTTATCTAGTATTTTGTGCAGAGACAACAATTAACGCATCAATATTATATTTCTTATCGAACATTTTCCTCTTTATTTTATTATTTTTATCTTTATTATTTTGAAATACTTTGTCTTCACCGACCGTTTTATCAATTGCATGAAAATATTCAGCCATGACTAAGCCATTTATATTACTATGGTAAATTATTATTATATTGTCACATTTAAGAAATAAAATATTGACGCCGAATCACTCATCGATTCACTATACAATCAAATCGAAATCATCAACACATGGACCGAGTCTTGAGACTCTTCAAATAATATGAACACGAATACGTAACTTTACTATCTCTGTACGCATAATACAATAACAAAACTTATTTACAAAAGAAATGTATAAATGAACGGAACGAGACAACATCCAAGCGTTATACACGACATCAAAACTAATTTGCTTCAAAATATTATCATAAGCGCCATCAAATTTATTATCACTAACATCCATATTAACGTCTACAGTCTCTCTATTGATGGCTACGTTACATCATTTTAATATTATACTTATAAAAAGTCTGTCTTTTCCAAACACTTCTTTTGAGGTAAATAAATTTTCATTCACAGCGTTTTATTGCATTCAAGTTGTTTATCTTAGTGTATTATTTTATATATAAAATGTTCCTCGTTCTTTTCTCATTCACATACTGCGCCAATTGTTTACTTGTTATCTAAAATTAAATGAACACAAAAAACTAAGAACGTACTAATTATGTCTGTGTTTGATTGAGCAATATTATAATTTTCGTATATTCATGCTTCGACAAATAAAATGTTTATTAACATTCCATGTTAAAATGTTAATGTCGAAACATTGAACGATTCTTTGATTGCATTTCATATTTCAACACCGTTTATAACATTTTCTGCTTTCTCGTGGCCTTGATTTATATGGATATTTTTATATGTATCAATTGAATAAATGTTAACAATAAAATCGGTGAAATGATGGCATCTAATATTATAATAATGAGATAGCAACGTCAAAGACTTTTAATTAATGCATAGCTTGATTTACCCCTTACATAAAGTTTTTGCGATTCATATCATTACGGAAATTGTTTCCGTAAGCAAATTTAAAAATTATTACATTAATATTTCAACATATCCTCGATTTTGGATCTCGACATCATCCTTATTTCCAATCAATTCACTTATTCTCGTCGATCTGTTTATACTTTGACCTTGCTATCTTTACACTACTATCGCTGTATAGAATAAGGCTTATTAATTTGTTAATAATTATCTGATATTTATATTGCGTCCGCTACTGTTCGAAAAACGAGATTCATTTTATGAAACATTATCTACAATACTTACTATACGTTTGGTTATATTGTATATTTATTCGTTTTCTTAACTAGCAATGTTTAGTTCCTCTACATGTTCATTAGTCCCGATTATTTCTTATTCTTATAGGTACTACATTGCTTGCGGCATCGTACGTTACAGATGCTCGACCATCCGTTTCTCGATAATTGTCTAAAATTATTACAACTCCAATACAGTTTCTGAATCTGTGACCCTTAAGTCTATATTGTTACCCGTATCATTGACACTATCAAACCATTGCCTTACATATATGGAAGCTTTATTCGCTTGGACAGTGCAGGTAACCATACTCCAGACCCAAGCTGACTGCGACGAAGACGAAGTAGAGAAGAAACATGGTGAACCCGAGCCCCTTGTTCATCTTCCACCTGAAGCACGCGATGCTCAGGATGACGAAGATCAGCATGGCGAACAGGAGAACTATACTGCAGACCATGCCTTTCGAATTGACCTGTACCGGCTCCCCGTTGATGAGCCCATACAGGAGCCAGGGTAATGGAAGTCTGAAATTGGCAAAATAACAATTTGTTAATTAACATTACTAGATAATACATCTTGAACTTGCAGTAAAACAAACCAACGTAGGTAAATATACACGGACGTTATGCCTCTGAGTGGGCTTTGTAACGTTGACAGAGCGACCTTTGCTTCTGAATTGACCTAGTTCTTATGCTTTCTTCGTATTTTTAGATACACCTTTGCATTCTACTTATCGTTCATTATGTTTTCGTTTTTGTTTACGTACTACGGCTGTTACACTCGAGACTGATCGATTCAAATTCACTCTGCACTTTATACCTTACTTAATTTCTACCGAACGCATAAAATTTAGTAGCATCTGAACATTTAAACGCATCTACCACTTAAAACTGTAGCGTTGAGAATTTTTGGGAATTTACACGTCAAAATTTATTGTACATTGCATTATTATTATTGCATTAAAAGTAGCGAGAATAAAATTATAATGTCCACTGAGTTCTGAATAGATGGTTAGTATCTCCGGTTTAACAAACACTCACCAATTGTCATAAAAAAGTTATCAGTTCAAACGGATAGTTCACTTTGGTATAAGATCGTTTAGTTCGCTAGATAACTAGGGGTTATATAATCTGTGTTATTCATGGATTCAACTTAATCCAGGCCGTGCTAATGCATATGCAATGTCGCTATTTCCGACGCCGTGACTGTTTCCAATCGGTTAGGTGTCGAGCGTCACCTAAACCACTTGGAAGTGAGAATCTTTTTAAGGTATGACCTTGAACCAGTTAATGAAGTTCGGATAAGCAGCGTTCCAAACAGAACATAAATTCCCGCCTGAATCTCATTTTCATCAGAATAGGGGTTGAGTGCATTTAATTCATTCCGTTCGAAATAATGTAAATATACAATGACATCTCATGAATATCTTACGTTAGCAACCACGACGGGATTATTCGTCATGACAAAAAAAGCTGCGCGGTATAAGTCGTCATTACGCTAAACTTGAGCGGGATTTTTCGTCATTACGCTAAACGCGGCTATTTGGGTAAATGCGAAAAGTTAGTTTCGCAATTTTTACTAGGTTGGTACCTAAGTAATTTCTTTTTTGTTTTACGAGTTTAATGGTAAGAGAGTGTACGATACGCTTGGATTGTACCAAACGGTTTGAAGAGAAGAAGAAATATATTTATCACGTAATATCATGCTTGAGTAAGCAGTAGAGTATATGTATTTTATCACTAGAAATCCATCACTAGAACCACTAATACAAACTCTAAGATAAATACAATAGTGCCCGCTTCTGGACCTCTCGATCAGACGTTGCGCTTGCAACCAACACGACTAACGAGGCAGTATTAGAATTTAGAAATTAGAAGAAAAGTACTAAATTGGCAAATCTACACAATGATACTAATTTTGTAAGAAAAGTAGCAAAAGGAGCTATTCGTACTTTGTACCTTTGCTTCGAATTCAAATTCAAATTCAAATTCAAATTTCATTTATTCAAAATTGGTTCAATAGAACACTTTTTGTACGTCAAAAT
>DWTO01000414.1:0-21646 GCA_018244755.1 Jemadia pseudognetus | reverse complement strand
ACTTTTACGTCCTATTATGGAATAGGTGGTGAGCCTATCGCCATGCATCGGGCACATATCCAGACTCCGAACCACTATATATAATTTAGGTAACGTAAAACCATATGTAGTTTTGCTTATTAAAATTTCTTATTATCAGATTTCTTTTTCCAAATTGTAATATATCCCCTTGTGTTGCAACTGTACAGGACAATGGAGCGAAATGTGAAAAGCAGTCAGTAACTACACCAATAATCAGTTAAACTGTTATTTCTTATTTGAGGTACATTGAAAGTCTGTGGATCTTTGTTGAAATAAAACTAATTTTTATATCTCTAGGTAGATGTAACAATGACGAAACCACTTAAATAAGTACCTATGTATTTTCTATACATGCTTTGTTTATATTTGTAATATAATATTGCGTTTATATTTGTAATATAATATTGTATCTCATGCGGAATTGACTTGCGGATAGAATTCATGTAATATTTCAATAATTCCAAGAATACTAGCATTATTGAATAAAATTCAGCAATTAACATTTTGCATAACAGCTTTAATTGTATTATTGTCTATACAATTATAAAAACAAAGCTATGTGCATGCATTACATTTTATTCCCAGAGTTTATTTCAATCATTTTTATTAAATTCCTGTATGAATCAATTCCTGTACATTAGTCATCTATTAGAAATGTTCAGATCTATTAAGCGTTTTGCAATAATTCTATCGTAACCGGCCAATTAAACAAATGACAATTTAACGATTCAAGCTTATGCGATGCGCTGGACGTTGCGAAATTAAAATTATAGCGTTGTTACCGATGCGAACAAAACCAGCGTAGTGTATAACAAATAATAGTGATAACAATAAATTGAGTGGACCTGGTATGGAGTAAAGGAAGTATGGCGCGGCAGTGAGCAGATTTATGCGAGCGCTTCGAAGACTCCATGAATATTAAACGCGCAGTAGGTACCGTTACAGCCGAAAAAGGAAGAAAATTGAATATTCTACATTGTTAGTGAAAAGTGCACCAACGTTACAAATAAAAAAAACATGGAACTAAAACACTCTTTCTTTTATTTCTTATAATTGAAATGTTATATAATCTATATAACATTTTGTGTTTGAAGTAATATATTTTGTGTTTGAAGTTATATATTATTAATATTCGACACCGACGACAAGAGTTACAATTGTGCGAATATAATGTATATTGTGTTATAATTATTTTAATAAATATGATACTAATTATTGACTTCCTAGTTTAGTAAGCGAGTCAAGTCGAATTAAACGAGGGATTACACACTAGCGTGACTGGCGATTGAAAGATCCTGGATCCGAATTTCGGGCCGGGTATCGATTTTCGAGTAGAAATTTCTAGTTCTAGTTTGTATTCCGATGGATTGTCGTAAGTAGAAGTAACTATTGTGTTCTTTCTGCCCAGAGCTCCACATACCTTGAGAGGTGTTTAGACTAACATAAAGAACAATTAAAGAACTTGTATTTTATAGTCGATACGACTTAATCGTTATGTTATCCGTATGGAAATTTGAGCGTGAAACAACCCACTTTAATGGAATTAAATTTATTATTATTATTACCATTATAGTCGCAGAATCATTAATGATTAAGGCAGACGTGTTTCGTAGGAAGTGTGCTAAGTGGTCCGGCCATTTGACCTGAAGAAGGCCAGATGGGAAAGGCGAATACCATAAACAGAAACGGGCCAAGTAAGAGGTTACAGGCCATATTATTATTGGCTTTAACGCTACCTATAAAACCGGAGTTGGTTTAAGTGTTTACTTGGAAAATTCAGTATTATTATTTAGTGTCGTCAAGTCTCTTACACATGACAGGCCACCACCGAGTGCCAAATATTTTTATTCGTATAATGAAGTGCTTTTCAAATTCATACGCGCACATAGAAAAATAGAAGAAATAGACGTTAGACAAATTTAAAAAATATACAAAGAAAAGCGATGTTGATATTTAAGCGGGTTCTCTAGTGGATACCGCGGTTCCCAAATGTAGTGAAATGTAGCCTGCAGGCTTGGTGAGATGACGGTACGCACCTGGTTGCACGCAGAAGCTGGATGCGTTTTATGCGCTGATGCTAGTTTTTCGAATGATAACTATAAAGACCATACGCGACCTCGCTAGCCGTTTTCAATTTGCTAGATATCACATGCCCTATATGACATGATTCCTCAGAATGTTTTCTTTCACATTCGTGCATATATTAACTTAAATTTTATCTTAAAAACACATCTAATTTCATAAAGACAAAGTTATGTATCTGGAACTGAACGCCAGACCACCAAGGCGGGAGGCTGAATATTGAACTATCTTCTCGCTACCAATTCACTTGATAAGCCTAATCAATATATAGCCTATATCGTCCACTGCTATATATTTTTTAATAACGTGTAAGAACCTATTTTTCATGCGAAACGATTTTATGTAGGAAGTGTAATGGAAATGGAAATAATGTTCTGGAATCTATTTAGCCTACATTAAATTCGCTTTTTGTACACAACAATCGTCAAAAGATTACGACACCCGTCTAACATTGTTTGCGCTTCCGAATTACGCGACATAGATTTCTCCTTAGGTCGTTCTCACAGGTAAACAAACTCGAATATAACCCTTCACTTCTGGGTCGGCGTGGCGTCGATTTAGAAATTTAAAAAAATATATATCATCATTAACAATGTTTTTTTCATATTACGATATACCAAAATATTAAGCTTCCTACAGATATTTGAAATAAGAGAAAAAAAAAAGATTTCTTTCTAAAAAGATAAGGCCGGGGAATAGGCTTGTAAAGTGTACAAATAAAATGTTCAAGCATCGCTACTTGCAAGCTGTCTTCCGCATACTGCGCATATCTCACGCGGCGGCAGTGAGGCAAACGTTGCGGTGACAGCGAGCGCGCCGGCAAAGAATAAATCAATGACAGAATTGCTATGACTTTTATTTATACCTACATCAATATATATACCAAATCTTATCTTTAATAAAAATCATATCTTTAAACGTAACGTAACTTCACGCTTGTGATCCCCGTAGAGGTAAGGAGATTAATATAGTACGCTCCCACGTTTTAACAGTTACGTTTACGTCCCACTGTGGAATAGGTGTTGAGCCTATTGCCATACCCTGGGCACATACATACATGAAGAGTGGATATTCCTTGACTGTAGGCATAAAAAGATAATTGAGATTACGGTATAACTCATATGTATTTACACTTATACTAGAGACACTAAGAACTCACATACGATCATTTTGACATAAACAGTTGTATTTAGAATACATAATCAAATTCGTCTTTTACGTACATCTATGTCCAGGTAGAAATCGGAGTGCATGAAAGTAGCCTCCCCAAGGGGCGACTATGTCTGATTAAGTGCGAACATACACTGCCCGGCGCAACCTGGACATGGCGACCAATCCTTCAACCACGATGGCTGATCACTCATTATCACTTATTGACTCGATGAAGAAGAAGGTAGCAATCTATAGCGGGGAACACCGGCAAAGCAAAGATATTTAAATGTGTCGTGAAAGTGTTTGCCTAAAATATTTATTAGTGTTTTGTCAGTTATTTGCTTTATAAACTTACTTCGTTAACTTAAATGATATAATCATTGGTTTTTCAAAACATCAATATAGTGGTGATAATTACAGTTCACCGACATAAAATAATTACATTTCACTTTTCCATTTAATTTTTGGAATGTAGGCATAATCAGGTACAATTAATTCATACACTTCTTTAAAATAATAGTCTATGATAACGAGCCGTGAAACCTGCAGGCCTTCAGGCCGGGCGCGGACGGTTGACGACTTCTCGGATTGATACGAACCCTGTCCCAAATACCTCTGCTGTAATTGTATTCACTTATTAATGAGTTAACTCACGGTATATAACATTTCTAGTAATATATTTATATAATACAGTGAATGATAGCATTGTGCTGCTATGTATGAGTTCGGGACTTAAGTTGTTTGCAATGGATGAAAACATGCAAATGTTTGATTTATCATGTGGTATTTTTATGGAATAGGTACGAGTCATTACTTGCAGTTTCACTCACGCTCCCTTGGTACTGACAGACTTATTCTGCGTAAGAAGTACGATGTATTTTCACACCTATTCTTAATTATCACTTTACACATTTTTGCTTTAAATGATTCATTAGTTATTATAAACAGCACAGGGTATACAGAATATACACATATATAATACAGCATTTACGAATACACAGTATATACAGCATAGCATTTACGAATAAATAAATAGCCATAATATTAATATGAAAATAATTTCTTAATCATACGAGTACATATAATATAACATTTAACAATTATGAATTTTATTTTTAGTATGGAACGTAAAAGTGAAAAAGAATCTTCTTTTTCATTTTTATAAAAAAATTAACGAGGTAGGAAAGAGCTGTTGGTATAACAATTATTATACGCGAAAGTAGATGCATACTGTTAGGGTAATACTTTTTCAAAGTTGCAAAAATACAACAAAAGGAAAGTACAATATAACATTAAATGTTATTTTGCTTAATATTGTGTGATACCAGTACCATTAATCCCTATGTAATTTCACTGTTTCAATTTCAGGTGACAGTTAAAGCCATAGTTTGCCACGCTGACCAAGTGTGGGCTCCCACACATTCGCGTAACACCAACTTCTGAATAGTGACTAATACCAGATGAATGAGAAGCTATTTTGTAATATATTGAATTCGTTAGTAACATTATACTGTCACTAGTAATTACCTAAAAATATATTCAGCAAAGTATCACCAATACAATACAAATTTCACAGCAATACAAAAGAAATACAAAGAAACGACAACAAAGACGATATTTTACAACTAACTGTGTTATGGCTCAAGTGGCGGTCTAGTCTAGACGACCTAAGCTTTGATAGACGAGAAAGATAAAAGTTACTAGTACATTACGAGAAAAAACAAAATACGACTTGTGCGTTTGGTTGATATTATATTTGCGACCCACAACCTGCATGCCCAGCGTGGGGATTATGGGCAAAAACCTCTCAGGCGAGGCGTATGATAATGATATTTGCGTTTACCGCATCATACGTTTCAGGCTACACATGTATACCGGATGTATACAAGTGCTCTGATATCAAGAGATCTCAACAACCAGTAGATTTCCAAAGCGATGAATAAGTTAGCACGTATCGTATCTCAGCGAGTCTCTTTTTAATCTCACGTCTCGAAATGATGCAACCGACTAAACCGAGAAGGATTCCAACCGGTGCGATAATAATGGTTTTTTTGCATTTTTTTTACACTTCGCATTAAGTTGCCAACAATTTACATTTTGAAATACCAGTAAGGAAAATATGATTATCCTTTAAACACCTATTTACAATAACAAATATATATGTATATTTGTTAATGTAAGTAGGTATTTTAGGTATATCGGTGTATGGTACAGTTCTGGATTCCATCTCCAAGTAGGGCACGATACTACATATTTGGCTTTTCTAAATCAAAATTTTCAATAGTAGCACGAAGTTGGGATTTATGTCCGTTGGCAATAGGCTGACATTCCAATCCCATGTTAAGATGTACAACGTACCTAGTATTCGTGGGAGTGTATTACACTTCTCTGCCTACCCTTTCGAGGAAATTCAGGGTCATATTATGTTATTATTGTAGCGCCTCAGTGTGACTCGACATAAGTAGTTACGTCATCATTAAGAATGTTACATTATCGACAATTTGTTAAATCGTGTGATTATAGTAATGAATAGAGTCATTGATGCGTTGAATTCTCGAAATGACATTTTGCAAATTGCATTGTAGATATCGCGGATGCAATTACAGGTGATTAATTTATTAGATATTACGAATACTGGAATATTTTTTTATTTGTATGAACATTTGTATGAACATTTTATGTCTTACTCCTTCAATATTATCATCAACATCAATCCTTTTAGCGTCCCCTGATAAACAGGAATCCCCTCTTAGAGTGAGAAAGGTCATATATTACACTAGCACGAACTGGTTTAGCACACTTTCTATGCCTTAGAAAACATTCTAGAGATTTCTGAAATGTATAGGTCTCCTCAGTATATTTCCCTACGTCGTTACAGCAAATAACATTCAATCGTAAAACGGACATTCTTGGAATGAATGAATGAATGCATATCAGGACTTAAGCCCACCGAAATGGGAATTTAAATTCTAAATCAATAGGCTATAACTGCCTTTGGGTAACAAATTGCTTAAGATAATGTAGTAGGCAGGCACCTTTAAAACAATTTGAGGATTGTAAAAATGTCGTTCCTTTTTCTGTCCCATTTTGTCTTGTCTCATTTGGAGAAATTGTAATATCAATGTAATAATATGACAGTATAAAAAATAAAGTTCATCTAAATACAAACACTTCATACACCTGTATCTTCTAACTGTAGACAAAAACGAATACAACTTTTGTATGTAGTAAACTCCAGTATTATAATAGCGTGTCCAAGTTTATTACAACTATGTAAGTGCTATGAAGACATGAATATGTAGTTCCAATATAAAATTAATTGATTTTATTTTGTTTATTTGTTACAATATTATTATTTTACAGTGTAAATGTTGCAATCGCTTACGATAAATTGGATATCTGTTCTACAATTTTATGTAACAAAATATTTCATTTTTTGCCACGACCACCGGCTGCCGTATTGGCAAACTGCTAAATAATTAACGAAGTATTGATAATGTTTGAACATTGTAAATTCTAGATCTCAGTACGATATATTGTAAAAAAAATATACGATTGACAAAATAATTAAGGATTTTGTGTGTGTGGTACTCGAGTTTGGTTGGCATTACATGTTTTGGACAGACATGTAAGTACTGACACGAAATTAAAACTACGGAATGGTATTGTAACTCGTGGTTCTTAATATTATGTATAAATACTATGGTATGTTTGAAATATACACATGACTGGGAGATACAGACACTGGGCATTAAATTGTATGGTATTCATATAAATGGTATTCATAGATGGATACATTTAAGGTATATATATATATATTTAAAAATATATGGAAACATACTCTCCACCTATTCCATAGTGGGACTTAAGGTTAAGTAGTTAAACTTGGGAGTGTACTGGTCTCCTCTGCCTTACTCTTCGGGGCTGACAGGTGTGATGTTATGTTTGTATCTACTATAAATTTAAGGTGTGTAATGTAAATGTAAAAGAGGTTATGAACATTTAAAACCTCTTCTCGTGTTCATGATAATTGTTACACTAAATGAGCGATATTGAAAAATAATTAAAAATAACTTTCAATTTTTCATCAACATAATTATTTACTACATACTCGCTGAAGAATTTACGGCCAGTTTATGTTAACATAAATTTTACACTATATTCTTATAAAATTAACTTTTATAACAGATGTAGACAAAATACTGTGGTATGAAATAATGTCCGAGAAATATCTATTAATAAATTTATAATCATAGGTGGAACTTTAAAAACGATGCCCATTACCTGCGGCATCGGTGGGCTATGTACTATTGTATTACGTGGGAACTACGAAGTATTCTCAGGAAGGAAATACAAAAAATAATTAGTAATTATTACTTCGATGATAATCAAAACTGAAACTTCCTTACATGTCCTTCCTACTGACTGAATAAAACCATGTCCAAGGCTAGATAGTGTGTGAGAGATCTAATCGTTCATATGATGTAATTAATTATGTAATTTTTGTTACAAGTATACGCAATGATCTATACATTTCGACGAAGTTTTGTAATGGGCTGTATAATATTTGTAAGCGGCTGCATAATATAACTGCAATTTATTAAGATGTTATGTGATTAGCAATAACAAGAAATACGCCTAGAGCTTAAGAAAATATTTTCGCAGCTGCATCTTCAAAATGTAATAATGTTAATAATTGTTATATTTATTTGCTGATATAAAAATTCATTTTTCAATAAAAAATTAAATAATAAAGAAAAAAAAGATTGATCCATGTACACCGTTTAAATTGTATATTTATTTTAGAAATGGACTTTGTTTTACAATTAGTATAAAATTAAATATTTCTGTCAAATAAATTAACAATGGTACTAATTAGTTAATCTAATCCAACCAAAAACTTTCAAAAACATCAAATTGAGATTATGATAATAATAAAAATAAAATAAAACATTCAATTTATGTATTTTATTATTTAAAAAATGCCTAAAATATAATTTATATTGTGATAAAATTAGTACTAAACTTCATTTGTTATGATTAAATATAGAATAAACTTTATAATAATCTATACAATTGATTTGTAAAACTCTTTACTTTGAATGACACATCACACAGGACTACATACACCAATTTTTGTTGTAAATCGACACAAATAAAAAATGATAATACATACACATACATTTTCAAAGGATTTTTTTCTCGAGTACCGTAAGCGATCCTCTTTAAACGTAAATAATACATGACACTGAAGATTAACGGTTGTACATGTATTAGGGTATCGTCATGAACATCAACATCGAACGATTGAAGATATTTCATATATAGTAGTATCGAAAATATTCATTTCTCTTCATTTAAATTAAATGTCTTTTTTATTACTGACTTTTTTTCCGAGTATAACCAATGATATGAAAATATCAGTAAAATAAAAATTTTCATGTAGAGTTTTGTATCAGAGCGTGTTTAAGATAAAACTAATAATATTAAAACCCGATTTTTAAATTTAATAAAATCGTTATCACTGATTTTCACAGTTTGAACATTAACCGTTAACATTAACATACAAAATTTTATAATAAATGTATAACTATGTTAAATTAATTGAACACTTCATACATATTAATATTCGTTGGCGGCGAGGCTTTTATAATTTAGAATATAAACAATAAAATGCACAAAGACGTGCGACGAGCGTCGATGTTTCTGTGCGTCGTCACGGGATGGCCCGCTTCGGGGTAGGCAGGATGAGGAGTGCGGTGCACGCGCGGGCGCTGACTCTTTTCACCGTCAGCGCCGCGCGTACGCCTACCCGATATAAAAGCCTCAATCGCCCATTCACCCGCTCGCAGTGTGTGCTCGAACGTTACAGTGTCCACAACTTACGTGCAAGGACTTATAGTTAATCATGAATACAAGGTGTTTATTAGTGCTAGCAGCAGCCCTCGGCGTGGGTATGTACAATTTAAACTATTTAGGGCGCGGCCAGCGAGCGGATACCTAGTGTCTAGTGATCGACGAAGCGGTCTACGCTGTGTACTAGCATGCGACGGCGTGGATCGTTCGATGTAATTTCGCTATCTGAACACGAATGCTGTTGAAGTGTGATCGATATCAATTTCCACACTACGGCGTTGCGCTGAGCGCTCGCAATAAGTGTACGGTAGAGAAACTGCGTCGACGATGTCGTGCAATGCTGCTTTCGTGTGATTTGTCACTGAGTCATATGCCCTCAGTTTTCGTAACGAATCCTCTACGCGTTCCTTTTTTCCCCTTCGTTACATTTGAATACTGAGTAGTGCTTGTGACGAACATGTAACATTAAAGTCTTTAAGTAATTTTAAGTATCAGTGAGTAAATTAATATATCAGTATCAAGAGAAGAAATAAAACCGGTCCTACGTTAATAAGTTACTCAGCTTTACCTGCGTATCCGCTTAGCTTTCCCGCCCGCCTCGAAACATGTAATTTTTAATGAAAGCAACTATGATAGTCTGTGAAATGGTATTATATTATGTTCTACTCTCGAATTATTCACTGGTTGGTTCAAATTATGTATGACTGTTATCGTAAAGGTTGCTATTAAAAATTAATAAAGCATCGACGTATCCTGTTGACAAGGGTCTTTAGTATATTCAATTGCATTTATTAACGGCTATGATATAAGAAGTTTAACGAATATGATCTCACTTTTGTTTCAATAATTGTTTTGTTGTAGGTGTTGCGATGTGACGATTAGTTTTAATGGTCTCATTAAAACTTTCTAAATGTTCTAAGCTGGTTGCATAATGTCTGCAAGATCATTTGCCACTAAGATCATGTACACAAGTTGTTTACAGAGTAAAATTTTCCATGCAGTTTAGTTCACGTCATATCGACACGAAAATAAGTAAACGTATATGCATTTTGGGGAGGAAATAAAATATGTCTTATTAATTAAATTATGGGCAAATATAATAAAAAAAAAATCTAAATATCTGTTGTAATATATTATTATCTGTCTCCATAATTATATACATGTTGTTATTTATGCTCGATACTTAAGAACTAAATAATAAATATCTCTCAATTAATTACATGTGCTGCATAAGAGTATTTCGGTAAAATATTTTATAATTCTCTGTGATTGATTTAAAATGGAATATAAATAAATTCATTTATAAAATAACATGTATTAATAAAACAAAATTTTTCATATTTTCTTTCTTTAGAGAATCTTTTTATAATCGAACTATAGAATACATTGTTCCACGTAATTCAGGAACATTTCTTCGTACAAGTATGTTCCTTCTTAATCTAAAGTGTTTAAAGAAACACAAAATATCTATATCAATTTATTGAACATTACTAACAATTAGTACTATCTATAATCATATGAAGGAAAGCATGTTTTCATTCCGTCTACTTAAAATAATTTGTCGTCAAACAATTACTAGAATTCGCAGTTATATGTATGCTACTAATTGGGATTCTATATAGTGCGTTTTCTCAGAATAAATGAAACCGAATGAGTTTTTGCTGGATATAGCCCCGTTTCTCCCAAACCCTCGAGAAAAAATAGTTCTATATTAATGGAAATTTGTGATAAGAATAAATCGTACAGTCAACAATGATGTTGACATTGATGAAAATTTATTACTCAAATAAGTGTTTTTTATTTTTTTACATTTTCTTACACGAAACAGAATAATGTTTTTTACTTGGATGTATTTGACATCGACCACGCGTAGATTCGCCTTTAGCTCAAGGAATAAGAACTATAGATACAGCGTTCTATATTTAAATTTGATACGTAATTTGTCCGACAGGACGTGGTGCCTTCCAGAGAGGCTAATGGCAGTTAGAACTGTTTAAAAATTTTAACACGTACCCAGTTCTCACGAACTCATTGCGTGCCTGGGACTGTCAGTGATTCTATGTAACTTGTCCGTAAAATTATAGAAGAAACTAAAAGGTTCTAAGTTGAGTTTCTAACATATGAGTATTATGATTAAGTGAAAGGAGAGTTAAAACAAAAAAGTTAATTCAAAACAGTTGTTTAAAATACAATTTGTTTTGTCTTGTATGAATATTGAGTAAAGTAGAGTACCTGTTCGAATCTACATATGTATTTGTAGATAAGATTTTTTAAATAATTTATTAAACATTGAAGTAAGTTATGATAATGCTCATTGATTAAAGTTTGATAATCATAATCTTTATTTGCGAAACAAGTTACATTTGATAGTTAATATCAATCTCATATTTAATATCAT
Organism: Jemadia pseudognetus; assembly: GCA_018244755.1. Classification (NCBI taxonomy): domain Eukaryota; kingdom Metazoa; phylum Arthropoda; class Insecta; order Lepidoptera; family Hesperiidae; genus Jemadia; species Jemadia pseudognetus. The sequence goes on along the minus strand of DWTO01000414.1, from coordinate 10,137 downwards.
CCTCTTATTTTACCATTTCGGCGTGCAAATGTTGGTGGTATAATTAGCTATTCATAAGCAATTTGCGACATGAATTGTACATTTTGCGCCGTTATTTATATAAACCAAACATATCTTTTCGCGAAACAGCGAAGCTGGACAAATCGATTATTCATAAAACCGTCATTGCGTGAAGGCATTCAATTATCTCGAATCGCGGCGCGTGCGCGAATTTCACAAAAAGAATGAAAACTGGGTGAAAATGAATGCTGCTTGAATGCACATAATCTAATACAGAGCGTTGTGGTCACATAATATGGTCACTAATAATAGTTATTCGTGTTCGTTGAAAGTTGACAAGAAATATAAAAGCATAACGTTCGCATGAGTGATCACGCGTTCGCTCTTAATGTAAACGTAACATCTCCGTACACTAAAAACACTGTACGTGACTGTACTCATACATTTACTTATGTAACAAAGAACACTGAATAAAAAAATAGTAACTTCACGCCTGTAATCCCCGAAGAGGTAGGCAGAGGAATTCAGAACCACTCCCACGTTTCACTAGTTACTTTTACGTCCCATTATGGAATAGGTGGTGAATAATATAAAAAATATTATATTGTACCAACATTCAAAGTCCGAAGAAAAGCGTTCCAACTGTGCAAGCTTAGTAAAAAACCATTTGTACAACATTGCAGGGTCGAGATATGTGTCATGAAAATATTGCTGAATCTTTTGCAATGAAGCCTAACTAATGGATTTAAGAAATAGCTACCCACGTAATTATTATTTGTTGCCGTTGAAAATACTGTAAATAAATATTAAATAATATGATAGGTTCGAATGAAAAGGTGAATATCTCGATGTTCCAAAAATAATTATCGATAATTTATGTCAAAGGTGTAGTAATGTTACAGGAAAATCGTATATAAATGCTATTATCACACAGTCCGATACAAACAATGTGTCGGAAATTCAATTCTTTTTGACCAAGAGTCTTCGATAACAATGACGAATGTCTAACAATGCGCTGGCTTGTCTGTTCACATCCGAGGTTACGAGGCGAAAAGATTTTAACTCAAGATACAGAAAGGTTAACGGATGTTGGGATCGATGATGGTAAAGACTTGTGCCCAGGATATTGAGGCACGTACCTATATTAATATTTGATAGGTTTCAGGAAAACATGTGATCATCGATGCGTAATCTATTCGTTACTAATGTATACAGATGGTTTAATATTTTTGTTTAGAAGTTGATTAAAGATTTCATCAAAATAAAAATGTCCAAAAGTAATATTAATTAATTTAGGAAACAATACATTACACAAATATGGTAAAATTGTAAATTTTCTCGTATTATCCGTTATGTGTTAAATTTATGATCTTACCAGATACATGCAAGTATTTATAGCATTAGAAACGCAGTAAAATTGCATTTATACAAAAACAGGTAATTGTTAATCGTTAGATATCACAATCTATCGTATACATTCGTATGTAGAGTCGATTAATTTATATTGATCGACTCCAATTAATTTTATTAAAAGCTTTTATTCAACTTGACTTGTTTGTTAAAATTATTGTAAACAGCATACTTCTAATAATTTTTATTTTCCTTTCGTGTAAATCGCTATATAATTTATGTTAAATATTTAAAGATGATGCATCTAGTTCAGCGCTATATGTCTATAATATGCAAGTACCTTGTATATTATACACAAGAAATCTCGATCGTCGGTTCTGGTAGGTTGTTCCGTAGGCAGGCGATGTGGAGATTGTCTGTCCTTCGTACGACGTTATAAATAGCCTCAACAGGCCCTAGGTTTTGTATTGTATTGTTTTCGTTTTTTGTCTCAAGATCCACGACTCACGATGCGCCGGCGTGTTACTGCACGTATGGAACAAACCTCTCGTACATTGCACGATAGCTAAGATACACGCTTCAGAATATTTAATTAAATCGGTCACGAAGCTAAATACTGACAATTATTATATATGTATGGTATATGTATGTATGTATATGTAATTATATATTTATTCATTTATTATTATTATTCATTTATTATAAATTAAATAGATTCGGTGCCCAACCCAACTTTTGACTGGTATAAAATGCCAATTGGCATTAAGTCCGCGTTTTGTTACCAACAAACAATAATAAAGGATTATTATTATTATTTAAAAAAAATTGTTTACATTGAAATAAATATGGTTCATATTGGGTTTTTGTGAACGGATAAGCTCAATGATTTTAAAGTGACGTCCGCTGTGAAACCATAGTCTGCTATTAGAGATCGTTCTATGATCAACTTATTAAATTTTCTTAGTTCGTTATAGTAGAAATAGCTGTTTTTATTTTAAAACTGCCATCAATTATTTTTGTTGTAAATGTTATCTTGTTGATGAGCTAATTTTACGGCTCTATGGATAGGTATTAATAAATATGTGTGACTATGAGTTAATAGAATTCCTTCTAATGTGTCTGTGTGTGTGTGTGTGTTGAAAGCTTAAAAGAGAATGAGCAGTGACGTAAGGATTGCGCACAGTCATAACACCTACCTGCTTGTGAGGCGAATTCACATTGTCATATTATTTGTTATGACACGTTTGCAAAACGCAAGGACGAATAGATATATTTATGTATATGATTGGAAGTTTTTTCATTACTTAATAATTATATGCTTAATTATGCTTTATATGCTTAATTATGCTAATAATTATGCTTGACTGGCCCGTTGGTGCAATGGTTAGCGAACCTGACTGTTGCGCCGGGGGTCGTGGGTTCGATTTCCACCCACAATAAATATTTGTGTGATGAGCACAAGTATTTGTTCTGTGTCTGGGTGTAAAAAAAATATCTATTTAAGTATATGTTTATATATATATATGTAGTTTATCAGCCGTCTGGTTACCATAGCACAAGCTCTTTTGATACTTAGTTTGGGATCAGATGGCCGCGTGTGGAGATTTCCCGAGATATTATTATTATATGTACCATACAAATGCATCTTTAATAACCAGATTCTTTGTTTTGCTTGCTGCAACATCATCTCTGCTCGCCCCATCACTCTGGTTAAAATGGTAGAGAATGCCATTAGGTACAAAGTCCGCCCTTTGCAGCCTAGCATTAGTTTAGCAATAAAGATGAAATAAATAAAAGTAATGTATATGAATGTATTTTTGTTAGTTTAATAAACGCTAAATATATTAAGCCCAATGTTCTAATCTAGTGGCTTGTAACGACTTTTTAATCGTATTATAGATTACTTGCCGGCAGGTATAAAAGTGATATGTTTGTACAGCTCCGCATTAATACTGGTTGAATTTTACGAGGGTCCCATTTAAATTTGTGAAGGTGAGTCCTTTTCATTATTACTTCGTGGAAAAAATGTACAATTAGGTCCAAAAAAGGTAAATTGAGTTTGTGTCCGATACAGTAAACTAAAATGTATGACGCTGAACTGGACGTTGTATGTACGGTAAAAGAGAATGAGTGAAGAACTTAATGCGATATAATGACAATTATCATCGGCAATTGATTTATATGTAGTTTTACTATTGAAAATGAGTCTCCTTTCACATTGATTTAACAAAATTATCGACAAAACTGGTCAAGTGCAGAAGGCACCATTACCACATCTTATCAAATATTACTTAAATAATATTTCTTAAATTCGCTTAGCAAATATTAGATATAATCTACAGATATTAGATATAATCTACTCAAATAATATTCTCTTAGTATGGTGCTTTCCTTACGATTGAAGATGTAAACTAATTGTATATTGTAAAACCTCTTCTAATTTTTTATTATCTCTGCGATGTTTTATTCAGTTAATTAATTATATAGTCAAACAAATATAAAAGAAATAAATATACCTATATGGCAAGATATCTGTACAAAGGTAGTGCTTATTAGGAAGAAATCTTCCGGCAGTTCTGTGACTACCAAACTGTGTTTTGTAGTCACAGGTTAGTAGATATTGACGTTCTTCCCGAATTTATAAGTTCCTATCGCTACCTTGCTTTTAAGTACAATGTTTAATAAGGCTCTTAAGAAAAGGAACAAAATTATCACCTTAAATGATTAGTTACGTACTAGGGCCTACTCTAATAGAAATATCCACAAACACTCTTTGTCATGTCATAAACACTTACTATTCATTATCCCGTTTTACACATTGACCTGCAAGTTTCCTGCTTAAACAAGTTCACAGTAAACCTACTAAAACTCTTGAACCGTACTTGAGGTTTGAAAATGCCACTGAAAAGGTACATTTGGAAACTTTAATCAAACACTTGCCTTCAACTTTAAGGAACTCGAAGTATGTAATTAAATTTAATATTGTGCATTCATATTCGTGGTTAACGACTTGATTTTACTTATCCAATAAGTACATAAACGAATTTCCTTTGAGGAAACCTCGGGAAAAGGAAGTACCGGAGAGTTTTGAAATTAATGACCAATTAATTGTGAAACTGGAGAGCGTAATTCAATGTTTACGCTGAATTGATTAAAGTCACTAAATTCATTAAATACACTTCACGATGAATGAATTTTCAATCGAAATCCAAAAATAACATTACAATGCTTTGTCTCATAGTACTTAATGTGCAGTTCGTAGGATATTATCTACCCCCCCCCCCTCCCCCGGTGGTTGAGGATGTTTATTTAAGATTCTGATCGTTAACCAGAGCAGGACAGATGCCTACGTATGTTTACGTATAGTTAACATTACGTATATCATTAAGACGTGCAACTATAAATATTTCTTATAAACACTTGCTTACCTTATGCTGTAAACAGAGCATAAAGGACAACGCTTCCTCGTAGACAAGTATCGTCTTAAGAGAGAAAGTGATATTTGTCCCTGGGGACTATAATAAAACGCCTAAATGCTGGCGTTATGTTTAGGAAATATGTAGTAGGTAAACATTTACAAATTGAATTTTTTCCAACTACATGTTTAATTTTTAGACCAAATTTCTGAAATTCAAGCGTTCAATAAGATGTAAATGAGACATGTTTTCAGATGAAAGTCATCGTTGTTGCGGCATGTTGCATAGCGGTTGCGGCGGCTGAAGCGAAATGGGACGAGTCGGGGAAGTATAAGGTCGTGGAGGAGGGTGAAGTGCCCTGGCACAACCTGTTTCAGTCAAATCGGTATCCAAAGTTTTACGGTTACCCCTATCCTATATCCGCTCGGAACCCTGGTTTCTACGGATATCCGCTGTCAGTTAGGTATCCTGCAGAAATATATGGTTATCCTGTTGACTTTTCCCTCTATCAACCTCCTGTCGCAGTGAAGTACCTTCCACCTTTTAGCTACTCATACAAACAAGCTGTTTAAATAAATACATATTTTTTAATATATTTAGTTATCAAAATTGAATTGGTGTTTTATTTACTTTATTTGCCTCTATCAAAGCAACGGCATAGAATAAGGGAGACAAATTAAAAAACTAAGTGGACATACAAGCACTAATATAAATCCTATAAGGAATTCAAATGATGTGTAAGCACAAAGAAAAAAGTTTAAAATAACAATATTAATTACACAAATGCAAAGTTATTTTTGTCCATTTGCTGATTGCGTTCACATGACTCATTTTTGTTGATTTTTGTGTAGAACTATGCATTATTCTACATGATATTGACATATGTCTTATAAGTAACGGACAAATCTTAGCATCAAGTATGTAATCTCCGAAGAGGTAGGCAGGTGAGTGTAGTACGCTCCGACGTCTCACCCAGTGATTGTAGCCAGAACCACTCCATGGGCAGTAGCGCTCGTAACTACTTCGACCAACGAGGCAACATTAACAAAGGTACCACAAAATAGAACATCAGCCAATAGATTAGTATTATACAATACTAGACCAATAAACCGAAATTCCGGTATAATGCATATTATTATTATTATATTTCATAATATTATAATACGAAAGATTTAGCCTCAAAAAATTCAATCATTTTTATTTCTGTTACGTACATTTCATAGCTTGATTTCAATTTATATTCCATCAGTATTATATTAATTTAGTAATCAAATCACGACTGAATCCCAACTCAGCAAGCGTGATAATTTCTATGTGCTATTTGTAAAGGGAATATTAATAAGGAGAATTTGTCTAATAAACGCTGTATTTCGCTGAAAGCCTCTTAACGTGAAAGCATCAGATGTAATAGACGATTAAATAGGCATCGGTAATTTAAACAGCCGTGAATGGCGAAACGTTAATAGAATCGAGAGCATATCCATAGGCGGATAAATTATAATTCATAAATGAATCGTTAATTAGAGAGGGAATATTTAAAAATCATGTTGGTAGTATATTAGAAAAAGGGATGCATGAAAAAATTGTGAAAGTAAGAAAAAATAATAATATCTGTCGTTAAATTAATTTAGTCAATGATAATGCCTCGTTGGTCAAGTGGTTGAGAACCTGACTGCCGATCTAAGGGTTTTTAAATTTATTTTTCCATTATTCTTTATTGTTGTTAACAAATGGCGGACTTAAGCCAATTGGCATTTGCTACCAGTCAACCCAGCGGATGATCAAAAGTTGGGGCGCGCACCTAATCCTCTCAATTCTCAACAGTTCTAAAAATAATATTACGTATTTTCAGTAATACGTCAAAAAACAATAGTTTAATCATATATGTATGTATATCGTTAAATAATAAATCTGGGTCGCATAAAGGTGTACAGACATATACCATATACATATACAAAACAATTTACAAATATACATGCATACATACACACCTACAAACATACATACAAAACCCGGGTCGGGTACTATTACCTTTATCTAAATAGAACTTCTACTTACAATTATTCGTAGTAGGAGCTCAGAGTCTGGATATGTGCACAGTATATATACTTTCCCCCCCTTATTCTATAGGAGGACGTAAACATAACTGGTGAAATATGGGAGTGTTATACACTTCTCTGCCTACCTCTTCGGGGATATCAGGCGTGATGTTACGTTAAGCATAATCAACATGTTGATAAAACACTTCGAAATTTTTCACAGAGACTAAGCTATTTTTAGGACTATATTTTGCACAATCTATAAAATATAGTCATATTATGTCATAATAATATGGCAAGATGCAAATTGATCGGATTTAGACATTAATTAAAGTTAAAGAGACGGTCGGGAAAAATCTCCCACTCCATCATTACCTACACCCGTAGTTGAGAGCGAGGAAGAATTATTAATGTCGGATAAAGAAAATACAGGTAAAAACTTTATTCATATGTTTATCAATACACTCACGATTAATAATTTTCGTACGTTCAACCTCGTTGTTTACAACGCCACCTTTGGATGTAATGACGTGAAATATTGTGGGTTCTTCTTATCCATGCATTATCTTTACCTTATTTAAATACGAGTAAGATCCTATAAGTAAATGTCGATGACCTCATATTTTAGCCTCTCCTACTTACATGGGTTACTATTTAACTACGTTTAGGTTCGACTGGTAGTATATAAACATAGAGGTTAATAAATAAGCTGGTCATGTACAATATTTTTACACTTGCTGGGTAAAAATAACTAAAGACAAAGTTGTTTTATTATGACTAAAAGGATATTTTATTCCTTTTCTGGAGGTTCCAACTCTAAAAGTAGCTTCTATAAACGACAAGTATTCTGCGTCTGAAAATATTGCTATATTAAAGGAAATACATAGATTAATGGATGTAGGAGTAATCTCTAAATGTAAACCAGTTCAAGAACAATTTTTATCAAAAATATTTAGAATGTCCAAATCAAATAGGGAACTTAGATTTATATTAAATTTAAAATGTTTCAGCTTTGTTCAAACTGGACATTTTACAATTGAAGATATGAGGACATCATACAAATTGACAGTCTTGTTTTTAATTATGTTCTGGGATGGGAGGGAACTTTCTCAGACTAAGCGTCTCATATACTTAAAATAGAACTTCACTTCAGGTAAGTTTTAATTATGTAATAGGATGTGGAAATTATGTTCAATTGGGATTCTTGAGTTGTTCTGATTTACACTTTTTTATACTTAGTACTTTATACATACTATTTAGTATATTTTTACATGATTTTGCTATCCCTACATATGTCAACTTTAGAATAAGAGGATAATGTTACAGGACAGTTTTTGTAACCTTATATATATTACAACAGTGGAATTAACAGGACAATGTTACGTTTTTGTAATTGTTATAAAAAAGTTCAATCAGTCAATTAGCTTTTAAGATGGTCATAGTGTAAGGTTTTATTGTATTCACACTTCTCTACACCATTTCATATGTGTATATTGATAATTTACAAACATTTAATTATTGGTTAGATTTGATAGCATAATTGGTAATAATTTAATAAAACCATCAGAGGAAGATAATGTCTCGTACACATTATAAAGAAATCACTTATATTGATAAAGAAAACTATTATAGTGCTTTGTAAGTGATGTATCAATTTAATAACAATTAAAGAAACATCATCAAAATTTTCTTGTATATAAAAGGGTGATGCTGCATATATTCTTCAGTATATTTCACGTCAGGCGTGACTTTAGCTGTCTACAAATTCGTAAAGGTGTGTTTTATAAACAATTTGTTGATGTTTTAACAAAACCTGTCATTAAATGTTAAACATAATGAAATGTCAGATAGTTCGGAGTGAGATGGCATTGTGTGATATCGTCTTACATATTATTATTATTGTTGAATTCAGTTTGTTGCAGAGTTTAAAACTTTTCGTTGCATTACCAACTTATGAATCACCCATATTTGTCTTGTCACTATAGGATTTTTTTTTCTAGATGAAGCTGCTTCTTCTTTTTGCTGTCCTCGCTCTTGTGTATGCGGATAACGTCCAGCCGACATTACGCTCAAAGAGGGATACGATTTTGAATTGGCAAACCGAATTTGGGAGATATTTCCCCATGTACCCGATGAGGTTCAACTATCCCGTCAATCCGTACTACGCGCGTGGCTATTCTCTTAGATTCCCGTACAGATCGCCTTACTACAGGACTGTGTATAACCCGGAGTATTTCTACAGTTTGTATGGCTACTATCCAACCCATTGAGATTTTGAAATAAATTTGATTTGTGGTTTATGTTGCTACTTACTTTAAATACTACTTTGTTTTATTATATATCATATACACACATACATATGGTCACGCTTATTCATACAAAAAAGTATTCTATAAAAAAAGTAATATGATTAATCTCGCAATTTGGTTACCAATTAATGTTTTGTTATCGGTATGTGTAGGACAGTTTGTTTTTATACTGTTAAAAAACGACGAAATAAATGAAAGAAAAAACGAAACAAAATAAAACTGTCTAAATTTACACACATTACTTACAATGTAGGTAAATGTATAACATTACGAGGTAGTTGTTGAGCACTCCACAAGAATTTATAGAGGTCTTAGTGTTGTGGCAAGTTCGCGCTTAAAAGTTTTTAGTGGTTTCTGTAGTACCTTAAATACGTCTGAGCTTATGTAAATTATAAGGTCTCTCTGTTGAACAAAGCAGACACATGCATATTAAGCCGAGGCGCATTATATGGAGGAACTTCTTTACTACCAAAGTATCATAAGACGAGAAAAGTTGTTTGATAACTATCTACTTACTTCTGATTTCTTGGTAATGATACTATAGTTTACATTGTCTACTAGATGTGTGATGTGTACTAGATGACTGACTAGGGAGATTTTTGAGCCATTCTAAAAAGTCGTTAGATGGAAGTCCGCTAGCGTTTGTGTTAGTAAACACAGAAATTGCTACTGATGCTAAAATGAAATACTAAGGTGGTCGAAATCGCAGTATGTCGTATAGAGTACCTACTCATGAAAACTACAAACGCTGTCCTGTAGCCGAAGACAAAGAGTCAAAGACAAGCAACCTTCAATATTCGAACGTCTCTTCTGTTTAACCCATATTCTTTGAACGACAGACTTACATGATCCGTAGTTGATATTGAAACTTATATAGGTATATGAGTTACAATATGAGTTGTATGCAATAATATTAAATATCATCTACCAAATAAATAAAACAATGCAGAAATATGAATATCGTCTTGTGAAGAAACCTTTGTATGCCTTATGTAATAGAATAGATATTCGTTTTTAACCGAC